>JBBPBX010086972.1:0-10785 GCA_038048925.1 Garcialebias charrua
ATATATATAACTTGCACAAAGACTTGCTAATTGTTTTTACACTGGATGTCCTTCCTAACACAACCACACACTACTGAGCTACCACATCCCTCTGTGTGAAGCAGAGAGCTGCTATCAATGGTGCCCAGGGGAGCAGATGGTGGTGGTTAAGGGCCTTGCTCAAGGGCCCAGAGTGGGGAAAATGAGGGTGGAGACATGTGTGGGTGCTTTACCTTTCCCACCTACATTCTAATGCTGTAGATCCAGGGGTTTGAACCTGCGATCCACTCCCCACAATTATTAATTATACAACATTATATTATAATATAATTATCTAATATTTTCTGAAAAAATAAAGTAAAAAATAAAAGTGTACTATTTGCAAAATGACTTACTTGTCCAGAACGACAGAGGTCCTGCAGAGTGGCTGGTGGAGGGAAACTCATCTGGTCTGATTCCACTTTGAGTCAGCACGTGCACTGTGTACATCTGACCAGCCTGTAAGGAACTTTGAAACACAAAGAAATACACACATTTATTTTTAATTCAGCCAGTGTGTTTCTCTTCTGCTGGTAAACAATATATCAGCTGTGATGAAATGGTGCCCCCTGCTGGTTACAAGGTAAACTATCTGTTTCATGTCCAACAGCACCGCTCAGTGGGCACAAAGGGAGCAGCAGGACTGTGGGGTGTGCAGCTTTTTGGAAACGTTGAGAAGCTTACCTGAAGGTGTACTCTGTGGTGCTCGTGTTGAGGACAGCAGTCTGAGTGTTACTCCCATCTGAAGGCACTAAGGACATGTGCACCCTGCTGCCCGCTGCATGATGAGCAGCCTGGACCAGCCAGCTCAGCCAAACCTGAGAGGATGACACATTAACCACCTGCAGCTGTTCCACTCGCCGAGGTCCTGGCACAGAAACACACACTTACTACGGTTTCACAAGCATCAAAGCTCGTGCCTGTACACACACTTTCCAACAGCTTCAACTGTGATAGATGGAAAATGTGCTCACTGGTGCGGATCAGAGCAGTGGCAGGTCGGCTCGAGTCGTTGCTGTTGGTTTTCAGTTTGATGGAGACGGTGGAGATGTTGTAGAGCACGCCAGGCTCCAGGTCTCGCAGAACGTGTGTGGACCGCTGCCTGTCCAGGTAGTCTGTTTTAGGGATGCTGGTGCCCAGGGGAGCGTAGGAAATGGTAAACATGCTGACCACACTCTGCGAAGTCTTGGGCTGATCCCAGCGCAGCTCCACTTCGCTCTCCTCAACCCGCAGCACGTGGAGACCAGAAGGAGGCAGCAGATCTAGGAACAGTGGGAACCTTCTGTTTTTAATCCAAAGGATAAACCATCACAGAGCTGTCTTTGTAACGACTACGTGTGATCTGATGGTTACTGACCTTTGTCGCAGTCTTTGCCTGTGAGACCTACTTTGCAGACGCAGTTGTAGTTTCCTCTCCTGTCGCTCCAGCAACGACCACGGTTTCCACAAGGTTTCAGCACGCATGGGTCCTCCACTTGAATCAAGGACAAACAGTGGCTATAACACATATAGTTCATGTTACAATATCCTGCAAGTTATTGTGTGAGGCCCCGTCTTTTGACTTGAACAGAGACGGTGAGTGTGCAGTTTGAAAATAAATCAGAGGACTGCTTGGTTTCTGGTTAACATCTGGTGTTTGTTTAATCCCAAATCAGATAAAAATCAGACAATGTGAAGGATGCACAAAATGAACCAGAAAACAGTGATTGTTACAGTATCTCTGACCAGGGTTAATGAGCATGGTGTTATCTCTGACAGTTTTACTGCAGGCAGCATGAACCCACACTATTTTCTGTTGTGTCTCATTTCACTTCTTGTTACAGTTGTTAACAAACATCCACTCCTGAGTTTCAGTCCTGCAGTCGTACGGTGTGGAACAGTCCTGGTAGTTTTAAAGCTGTCAGCTGTTCTTGGGTCAGGTTAAGACTGCAGCTGGATCATTTCACGCCTCTCCTCATCCTCAGCTTGATCTTTGTAACCTGTGTCTGATTCTCTTCTTGAAAAGGAATACACAGCCCATGTTTTGTACTTGTTGCTGAGGACAAGCTGGATTGTACTTTTTTTGTTTCTCATAAAATATATAAAAAGTTATAAAGTACTGATTTGTCTTATGACAATCTATGCTCTCATGGTGTGATGGTTTTCTGAAGATACTGCTTTGTCCAGAGAAGTGGTGCCACCTCTGGACAAGGTTAAAAATAAATACCGTATTTTTCACCCTATAAGTCACAGTTTTTTGCATAATTAACATGCCCTGCAACTTATACGACGAAGCGACGTATTTATGGATTTCCCTTCATATTTATAAACCAATATTTGGCTGAGATATGACCATTTTCATTCATTCTGACTGAAAATATTGAACACTACCATTTTCAGACGCTAGATGGCATTCGAGCAGTGTGGTATGCTGTTGTGTCATGTAATAGGTAAAAGTGGTTATTAAAGCTGCACTGACATAATCTTGTAACTATGCATCATATTGCACTACATATAATATGTTTTATCACTCAACTATGTTTGTTTTTGCAAACAAACTTATAAATATATTAAATTTTGATTTAAAATTGATTTTAAACTTCGCGCCGTGTTTATTCATGGGAAATCCGATTTCACGCGAACGCAGCATATGTGACGTAAGGAGACGTAGAAGCAGCCTGCGTCTGTCAGCAGCTTGCCTGCAGCTCGCCTTTTTTTCTTTTTTTTACTTGACAAATGCTGTTACCGGTACGTTGTGTCGCCTTTGGGTGTTCTAATATCATCAGTGAACAAGTGAGCCTTTTCACTTTCCCAAAAGAAGAAATACTTCGTCTGGGAATGGAATAAATAAAGCTGCCACCCCCCCTCGGAGCCTCCTCGCTTCCTGATAAGGTAAAAATCAAATAAATACGGGTGCAGACCTAAATTAGAACCTGCTGTTTCTTGTTCATCTAACTTTCTGCTTCCCAAACTGAAGACATGTAGCTCAAATATTCACTTAGTCATAAATTCGTCTGGTTTTAAATTGTCCGTCCTAATATGTAAATGCAAAACCGGAGCCCTCTACGTCTCGTTACGTCACATATGCTGCGTTCGCGTGAAATCAGATTTCCTATGAATAAACATGGCGCGAAGTTTAAAATCAATTTAAAATCAAAATTAAATATATTTATAAGTTTGTTTTCAAAAACGAACATAGTTGAATGAAAAACCATATATATGTAGTGCAATATGATGCATAGTTACATGATGATGTCAGTGCAGCTTTAATGACACAGTTGGCTTGCCATAGACTGCCTGGAGCAACCATCAAATCAGCTTCATTTCATGCGCCGCCCCGGCAAAATGCAGCTGATCTGACCATTAAAGTGCATTTGTTAAGTAAAAGTTAGACTGAGACACACCTTTACTATAATGTTGAGCAAACAAATATTGTTTTAAGTGGTTATCTTGTTAAAATTTGAAGAAATGCACAGCAAATCAACCTCTGCGCTTTCATGTTTCCACGTATCGGCTCTTGAAAATGCAGCTGCATTGACTGTCAAAGTGCATTTATTAAGGAAAAGTTAGACTGTGTTATAATTTTGATCAAACAAGTAATTGTTTTTAAGTGTTAATCTTGTTAATCTCTTATTAAAGTCCTCCCATGCACCATCCATGCGGCCGCCATTTGGCAGCCAATTGATTTTTGGCACAACACCAGCCCACATTTCCGAGTTGTCCGTGGTGACACATAATAGATGCGACGTATTCATGGATTTTTCCACTTTATTAGACATATTTAGACTGATGCAACTTATACGGCAAAGCGACGCGCACGGCGGAAAATACAGTATTTTTTTCAAACATTTGGTTTTCTAAGTAGCATCTGTGAATGTAACTGTACTGTGGTGTTTAACAGCTCCTAAATAACTGTCTGTTCTGTTTGTGTCCTCCATTCAAAAACTAAATCTAATCCAGATTCCCTGAATAGTTATTATTATGAACGAAAGAGCAAGAGAGAAAAAACAACCCCTTTAATATAGTTTTGTTAACACTGATTTTGAAAAGTTCATCAGTTTTCTAACAAATTTGTTGAGAAAGTTGAGACCCTCTCTCGTATTTGC
Organism: Garcialebias charrua; assembly: GCA_038048925.1. Lineage (NCBI taxonomy): Eukaryota > Metazoa > Chordata > Actinopteri > Cyprinodontiformes > Rivulidae > Garcialebias > Garcialebias charrua. The sequence continues at coordinate 4,104 of JBBPBX010086972.1, forward strand.
TTTTCTAAGACTCAGTTTGTTTAGTAATAAGAGTTTTATTGAATTTGTGTGTGAATGAACTACTGTATAAACATGAACAAAACGGACTTGAAAGACTGAACATTCCCTTACACATTTGGCACTGCTCCCCAAAGAAGCCGTCTTTGCACGTGCACATATAGTACTGTCTGTAAGCTTCACACACGCCTCCGTTCAGACACGGACTGGAGTCACAACCGTCCTGCTCTGCACACACACACATGTACACATCGGTATGACGGGTGGTTCTTCACAGGTTGTGGGTTAAAATGTGCAAATGTTGTTTAGTGAGAGGCTGAAAACTCAGACGGCACCTTTTTCACAGTTCTGGCCTTTGAAGCCTTGAGGACAGTGACACAAGTAGGAGCCGGGCTGGTCCTCACACGTTCCCTCGTTCATGCAGGGTTCCAGCAGACATTCATCAGAATCTGAGGACACATCACACACACACAAACAGCACATCAACATTTTTTATTTCTTCTTTCGGCTGCTCCCTTCTTCAGGGGTCGCCACAGAACTAACTCGCATGAAGACGTGATGATTGTTTTTACACCGGATGTTCTTCCTGACACAACCACAGACCACTGAGCTACCACAGCCCTCTGTGTGGAGCAGAGAGCTGCCATAGGCTGCCTGGGGGAGCAGATGGTGGGGGTTAAGAGTCTTGCTCAAGGGCTTAGAGTGGGGCGAATAAGGTGTGGGTGTTTCACCTTTAACACTCACATTTTAATAATAATACTGTAATAATAATGTCATATTTTTGTCATCTGTGTATGTTTCCATACAAGACGAAATTTGACTCTGCATTTAACCCAACCACCACCAGGTGGGGCAGTGGGCAGCTAATGAAAGCGCGCCGGGGAGCAATTGGGATGAGATGTGCTGCTCAAACACACCACAAGTTATGCCGTGACTGGGGTTCGAACCTTGGTCCTTCGGGTCCCAAGTCGGTTCCCCTGCCACTACTTGATGTTGTCGGTCCGGGGAGTCAAACCGGCAACCTTCCAATCACAGGCCCACCTCCTCTAACCTTTGCACCACCACTCTCCCATAACAAGATGCGTACATGTGTACTCTAGGTTGTCTAAATGCTCAGGAGTTTGATTAAAGGACAGTGCAGACTGTGGAAGCAGTGTTCTGTAGAGCTCTGAGTAGTCCGTATCGCACCACCTGAAGGCAGCGGCTTGAACCACCTCAGGTTCTGATTGGACCATCAGCTAACAGGAGAGGAGGGCCAGTTCAAACATGGATTTATGACAACTCTATTTCTCAGTATTTTCATGACTTTTTATGCAAAATGATTTTTTAAATCTTCACCCTTGTGTCAGTTTTATTAGATGTTTTCATTTAGCAAAACAAAGCACACATTTACAGTTTTATATTTAGAACAACACATAAAATTTAGCTGTTGTGCTAACTCCAGTGCATTTATATTCTTGGAATATGGATTAATGTGCACTGTCCTTTTAAATGAATGAAATAAATTAAATGCATTGACAGTGGAGACTGTGTTGGTCTGTAGTACATTATGGTAATGTTTCTGTCAAACATGTCAACAACATGCCAACAACATGCCAACAACATGTCAACAAGCGGTACGCCAGTGTCCCCCCTTACTGAGGGATGTGAATAGTGAAGGTTTGTAGTTATTGAAATTTAGGTTTTTCTGGACTGGATGTAGACGTAAGAATCCAGTTTCTGATGAGGACCTGTCTCACACCTACAGGTAGATGCAGCCACGCACCACAATGGAAGTCTGTACTTCATTCACTTTTCAAGTTAATGCTCACAACGTGCACAGGTGGACTGACAGACGGATGGTATTTCTACTTCCCCCATTCCGCTCTGTGACGGGACCAAAACAATAAATAAATAAACTAAGTGATCAAAACTTCCTGATGCAAAAATTATATCATGTTAAAAACCAATGATATAGAACATTCAACATTTGCTCTTCTCAAGGGCGGACGTCTCCTCTCGGTCTCCGCTTTGCTTTTGCTTTGTCTTGTCTATGAAACTGTCTGAGAGCCTCTCTTCTTCAAAATCTTCTGAATCATAACTATGGACTTCAATTTGGTCAGTTGGTCCCTCAACACAACTGATAACATTTCTTCAACAAGAAGACAGACTGTAGGCGAGCTGATTTGCCCTGTTGGCATGCACACAGCTGGATATCTCATCGACTTGGAAGACTTGATGACGTGTCTATCTCTGCTGTCATCTGTGGATCTTAAGGACACATATTTAATTGAATGTATGATAACTGGTTCCTGCTTTTTGGATTTGGCTGGTTCCTGGTCTATCAACACACAAGGAAGACGTTGGTGGCTAATCTAGACCTGGTCAGGCTGCCTGCCTTACATGATGGTTTGGTTCATGTCTCGAGAAACCAGACTTTTGGCTGGATGGATTAGATCTCGAGGATTTTCTAAGGTGTGGTCATTTTAATTTAGACATTTTTGGAAACGAGTGGACCGACACAGACTGAAGGTAGATGTCATTAAAGTTCTGCCTGTTCCCAAAACAATCATGTTTATCTGACATTCTGTTCCCTGACTGGCCTTGACAGGCCGTCTTATCTCAAGACACCTGAGAAGTTTTGTAAACCAGATGCTCTCATCCCCTCCCAAACCTGCTACTGAGGAATTCCACTGACTTTTCAGAGGAGCACAGCTGAATAAACATTCTGTCATCATTTCAGGACTCTCGCCTCTGGCCGTCCTCGGCAGCTCCATGAGTGTGCACAGATCTATGAGCTGGCTGCTCAACTGCCTTTGAGTCCCCACCCCACTCTGCGTAATGTCGGCATCACCATATGCTTGTGTGTGAGACTTTTTTCCATTACCACATTTTTGACCTTCAGAGGTCAAAATGTGTTAGGATATTTTTTGTCTCCAAACCCTGTTTCACCACTTTTATTGTCTGTCCAACAGATCTCACTTGTAAATGAGTCTTCGAGGCTCAATGTGACTTATCTGTTTAAATAAAGGTTGAATGAATGAAGAAATGTAAAATTTTTGCTAATTTTTATGTTGTTACTTTTTTAACATCATTACTCTTCTCAGTTATGCCTAACATTCTGTTTTCAAGATGTTTTACAGATACAGTACATTAAACCAAACCACAGTCCTCAGTGCCACTAAGGTTTATAAATTAGCATGATTTGGGGGTTTTGTTTTAGTACTTGTGGCTCAGAAAGTATATAATTTTATGTATTAGGTTTCAATGTAAACAAAAGCAGTTTTGCATATTTTCTTAACATCTAGATGTCTATGTAATCTATATTTCCAGCTCCCCACGTGCCACCTAGCTTCAATTACTATTCAGCGTTTAACCCTCTCAGTACACGTAGTTCTTGGTTTTTGTCAGTCCCTGTCAAAGGTTTTGCTCTCCTACACATACTGTGTCTTCATGCTGTCTGTTTCAATTTACCTTGTTTTATGACCCATTAGAAAGCAGAAATAAGTCACACACATTCATTCAATATAGTAGACAGACTGTAGAACATCAACATGTGTAGCACATGTCATGTGTAATCAAACATGTATACTGGTGATATGAAGAGAGAGAGCAATGGACATGCTCAAACCACCTACTTTATTACTGTATATGACACAGCGCCCCCAGAGGTTAACCAGAGCACTACAATGCTTCACACAGTACATTTTTATTTATTTTAATTTTATTTACCCTTTATTTATCCAGGTAGTCTCATTGAGCCACGAGAACTCATTTTCAAGAGAGGCCTGTTTAGGGAGCAGATGGTGGGGGGGTGCCTTGCTCAGTGGCCCAGGGTGGGGCGAATGAGGGTGGAGGCAGGTGTGGGTGTTTCACCTTTTTCCACCCGCATTTTTTTATGTTGTCAGTACCGGAACAGGCAATGTGTAAATTCTGTGATTTTGACCACTGAAGTGTTGAAATAATTCAGAAACAGTTTTATGGAACAAAGTGGTCAAATGTATTTTCTATTATTTTTAGTATTTTACTTGTCATGATGACATGTGCGACACTGCCTCACCTGCCTTCCCTGACTTCATTGGTGCTCCATGAATATGGGATTGGGGGCCCGTTTTTATGAGCTATTCGGTCCCTATACAAGCAGTGCAAGAGATTTCCTGATACATGAGTGCCATCATTGATGGCAAAGGATTGGTTGGCATTGCCAGTAGTAAGTTGGACCCCTTCAGAGTGGGAGATGGACTCCAGCAGGGCTGCCCATTGTCACAGATTCTGTACATAATTGTTATCGACAGAAATTCTCGGTGCAGCCAGTGGGCAGAGGGTTTCTGGTGCGGTTGCCTCATGATCCCTTCTCTGCTCTTTGCAGATGATGTGGTCCTGTTGGCGTCATCATGCCGTGATCTTCAGCTCTCACTGGAGCAATTCACAGCTGAGTGTGAAACAGCTGGGATGAGAATCAACACCTCCAAATCTGAGGCCATGGTCCTCAGTCGGAAAAGAGTGGATTGATCTCTTCAGGTCGAGGGTGAGGTTCTGCCTCAACTGGAGGAGTTCAAGTGTCTCGGGGTTTTGTTTACGAGTGAGGGAAGAATGGAGCGTGAGATTGACAGATGGATTGGTGCAGCGTCTGCAGTATTGCGGACTCTGTGCTGGTCTGTTGTGGTGAAGAGGGAGTTGAGCTGTAAGACAAAGCTCTCTGTTTACTGGTCAGTCTATGTTCCTACCCTCACCTGTGGTCATGAACTCTGGGTAGTGACCGAAAGAATGAGATCATGGATACAGGTGGTTAAAATAAGTTTCCTCTGCAGGGTAGCTGGGCTTTCACTTAAGAGACAGAGTGAGGAGTTCAGTTATCACAAGAGACAGAGTCGAACCGCTGCTCCTCCACATCGCGAGAGGATCCAGTTGAGGTGGTTCAGGGATGTCTGCCTGGGAGGAGACTCTGGGGAAGACCCAGGACACGCTAGACAGACTACGTCTCTTGGTGTGTCTGGGAACACCTTGGGGTCCTCCCAGAAGATCTAGAAAAGGTGGCTGTAGAAAGACATGTCTGGGCCTCCCTGCTCGAGCTGCACTTCAGAAAACGTGAAAGATGATGAATGGATGGACTTTTGTTAAAATACATAACTGATAAAAGCTGGTCTTGACTACAGAGGCTAAATGTTCATCATACTTCAAATCCTTGTCAAAAGTCACGCCAGGTTTTTAACTGTGGGTCTAAACTTGGATGTCAGAGCAACAACAAGCAGAAGACAATGGAGGGATGGACGTTGTTTCAAGGTGACAAAGATTCTTCATGGAAATGGTCTTGCTCAGATTAACAGTTACCTTTATTCACCAGTGAATATATTTTTGACTGCTTTAAAGTGTAGGTACTGTAAGTCTCTGCAAAGACCCCCACTGTAAAATGTCTAAACCTTTTAAGCATTTGTTTAAACTTACCTATCTGACAGCGATTCCCACTGAAGCCCTCCTTGCAAACACACTGAAAGGATCCAATCTTATTTTGACAAGAACCGCCGTTTAGACAAGGCTGTGATAAGCACTTGTTGATCTCTGTCAAAAAGAAAGTTTTCATGAATAAGTATTTCTTCATTTCATATGTTTTTTTAGGATGCGATGTGTCGATGTGCACTACAGACCCTCACAAACGGGCGGCTGGCTCCAGCCTCCCTGAATGTCACAGATGCTCTGAGTGGCTCTGGGCACAGACATGAATCCGGAGTGACAAATGTACACAGCAACGGAGCCTGGTGTTGTTGAGGAAAACTGGACCTCAGCATGCTTGACGTGCGGGGGTAGTCCACAGCCCAGCTCTGGAATGAACAAAAACATGCTGATCATGCCAGCACGGCTGCATGGTAACAGCAGCTCAAAAACAGCAGGGCCTGAAAAGAGTTCATCAGACTGAAGGCGACTGAGGTCATTTCCATCAAGACTGTGTTTGCTCTACTAAAAATACCTCCAGCATGCTGTTAGAGTGTCTAAACATGAATCACCAGGTCTATTCAGGTCTTACTTTATTTAGCTGATGTAACTATATCTGTAACTTTGCGGCCTCTGGGTGCAGCAACACTGCTAAGATTATGTTTAGGTGGAAAACTAGTATCTGTGCACTCAGTTCAGGATATTCCCTGCTTCTTCTAATCTGTCAGAGGCAACACTGCAAATGTCAACATCATCAGAGGTCAAGACATTGCTGCATGGTGACATATGGTCTGCTTACCTGCAGACGTTTGCACTGAGCTCCTGCTTATCTGACAGTGTCTGCCGCTGTACGCCTCAGTGCATTCACATTTATATTTTCCCAAGTAGTGAAAACATGTCCCGCCATTTAGACAAGGACCGGAGGAGCAAGGGTCTGGTTTTCCTGAAAAAAATAAAAAAACATTATATTTGCTGTCCCCTAGGACCAACAAGTCATCCAGATAATTCAACACTCTGATGCCCCGGCTCCTCATGGGAGCCAGGGCCGCCTCCAGGCATTTCGTGAATGTCCTTGGCATGGTTTTTAGGCCAAAAGGCAGGGCCTGGAACTCGTATGTGGTGTTCTCAAAGGTAAAACGTAGGAATTTCCTGTGTGTGCGCCAGATGCTGATGTAGAAAAAAGCATCTTTTAAGTCCACGCTGCAAAAGTAATCTCTCTGGCGTACCGAGTAGATCACTTGTTTCAGGGTCAACATGGTGAACTTGAACGTGTGCA
>JBBPBX010086974.1:0-14795 GCA_038048925.1 Garcialebias charrua
TCATTTAGATCACATTCATGCACCGATGGGACACACATCGAAGGCAATGAGGGGTTCAGTGTCTTCCCCAGTGACACTTCAACATGTGACTGCATGGAAAAGAACCCTCAACTCTTCTATTGGTTGATGACTGCTCTAACCACTCAGCCATAGTTGCCCCAAATCCTAAGAGGCATGAAGAAGTACCAAAATGCTAAAACAAACCAACATGTTTTTAATCGTTACCTCTCGGTCCTTGTTTGTTGGGTGGGAAATCTAAGGCATCATCAGCCATTCTCATCATTCAACCTTTATTTAAACAGGTTAGTCCCATTGAGCCACAGGGACTCATTTACAAGAGAGACCTGGATAATAATGACTTGATGGTGATAATAAATTCATGGAGTTTTGTTATTCTGAATATTAAGACAAAACTTAATGAAATGACCCTGTCAGTGTCAACAGAATCATTTGTCATGACGGTTTTAGGAGGATGAGTCGTGCTGCTGCCTCTCAGCGAGCAGGTCCCCGGTTCAAATCCCGGTCCAGGGGCCTTTCTGGGTGGAGTTTGCATGTTCTCTCCGTGCATGCGTGGGTTTTCTCCGGGTGCTCCGGTTTCCTCCCACATTCCAAAAACATGCATGTTAGGCTGATTGGTAACTCTAAAATTGACCCTGGGTGTGAGTGAAACAGGTCCCTCTTGTAAATGAGTCCCTGTGGCTCAACGAGGCTAGCCTGTATAAAAGGTTGAATGAATGAATGAATAACCCTATGTGTCATTTTCACCACTTTTATTGTCTGTCCAACAGATCTCACTTGTAAATGAGTCTTCGAGGCTCAATGTGACTTATCTGTTTAAATAAAGGTTGAATGAATTAATATAATAAGTAAAGTGAACTGGGTAAAATCAACTAAATGCCTTTAGATTTATTCTAACTGACACAAATAGAAAATAAGACTTGTGTTTTGTTGTACAAAAAAACTTTTCTTAATAAATCCTCACCAATAAAAATATAGCTTTATTACATGACATGTACCCAAACTTCATCGTTATCAGCTTTACAGCAGCAAATGAAAGACTGTGTAAATGATAACCTGACAGAAAAAAAAACCCCAGACTAATCCTTTGGGGCAACAGCTTGAGGCAACGTGTCTCTGGAGTTTCAGGCACTTCGTATAAACTAACAAGTGTTGAGACAAACACGACCAACTGATGGAAATGAGATGTAACATTTTAACGCCTGCCTGAAGGCATAAAGGGCCGTTAAAATTTCTCACCCCCAAAAGCTTCCACTCCATATGAAAGTGCTAACATGGCCTTTCAGGAACACAAACATCATACGTACTCACAATGCCTTTCTTATTAAGGCTGGACTCTCTTCTGAATGGCGACGGAAAAGAAGGAGAGGGGCTTTGGACTGGGAGCGTTGCACTTCTGCACCTCCTCTGATGGAAACTCAGCTCCCACCTCCATTAAAACACAATTACTGTGGTCACATGGGAAATCAGGACACCTTAGCCTATCCATCTCCACAACACACGTCAGCAAGGGTATCCAGGCACTCCAGCAAGATGCATCCAACCCCCAGCCTTCCTCCAGCTAATTTAACGGGTAAATGCACACTCCCATGCCAGGGAGAGCCGTGGTGATAATGGAGAAACGGGGACTGTGTACCCCTCGTTCATTTGGCAGCTTGGTGCCAACGTCAGGGAATAAACTGCATCAGCAGAATCAGGAAGTATGACCTTGATCGTGTCCTGCAGACTGCTGCTAAAAGGAGCTGGTTTGACGGCTGATTTCACTTCTCTCTCTCGTACATACGACTAGTTGGTGTAGGGGTGCGAATCTCTCAGTGTCTGGAGAATCGATTCGATTCCGATTTTTGGTGTCACGATTCGATTCAAAATCGATATTTCGATTCAGAAACAATTTTCAATTCAGAAACTATTTTTCTATTGAAATGGTCATAAATTTAGTTTCAGTTTTGTAACTGACAAACTAAAAAGAATAAACAACAATGTAAACAAACGGAACATTTAATTAAAACAATAATTTCAAACTGAGATGATTAAACAACAATGTAAACAAATGGAACATTTAATTAAAACAATAATTTCAAACTGAGATGATTAAACAACAATGTAAACAAATGGAACTTTTATTTAAAACAATAATTTTCGGTTCCGTACTGTATCAACATTTTTGCATCATTTGATATTTATACCAAAAATAGGAACAAATAATACAGGAGTGCATAAAATTCAGGTTAGCTTAGTTGCCTGGATTTCTCTAAAACAATCAAATAAAAAAATAAAAAAATAGGAACAAATAATTCATCCATTCATCATCTTTACCCAATTCTTCCTTTTCGAGTCACGGGGGTCACTGGTGTCCATGTCCAGTAGGGGTGCAGAAAAAAATCTTTTTTTTTTTTTTTAAGAATCTAGTTTCTTAGTCCTGGCAATTCTGAATTGATTCGAAACCCCAAAATTTTTTCCGCTCCTACTTCTGAGAGAACGGTTGTTTGCAAGAAGTGTAAGATAAAATTACGGTACAGTATTTTGGAAATACGATAAAATGTGTGGAAGATGAAAGTGAAAGCAGCTGACCAACAAACTCTGCTGCAAAGATTTCTCTCTCCATCTCCTGCTGTATCACAAAGGATTTATGAGCAGACAGCTCAGTGGACGTTGTTTATTTTTATTTTTAATATGCTGGAAGCAATGTACGTTATTCCTTTATGTAGATCAAGCTCCACACAGCTCCAGCATGAAACAAGAATAATGGGAGAAGTTCTGATGCAGATGTAGCTCAAAGGTAACTGTTGTTTTCTCATATTATACTAAAACTTATAGACAAGTTGTACAACAAACTTAATGTGATTTGTCTTTTAACAGATTGGAGAGGCCAGATGAGACACATCGACTGGAGCCAGTTCTAAATTATACAATTTATGTTTATACATTACAGTTAAGAAGAGATTTTGTGTAGACTTGCACAGGTTTTGAAATTTTGTTAAAGATTTACTAAATATGAATCAATATGGTTAAAGTAAAACTGTGAAGTCTGTATTTTATATTGAGTTAAAGGTTAATGCACTTTGGTAGGCTGAAGTCTGTTTACTTTTGTATTTATATATTTTGAATTCTTTGTCTGTGATGGACTGGAGACCTGTCCAGGTGTCCCCCACCTCTCACACAGTGATGACTGGACGTGTTGGTGACCAAGCTGCCTGTGTTTCCTATGTCATCACCCAACCATGCATAACTTTCTCTGCTGGGCACCTCTGCGATAGCTTGCTGATTTAATTGTTGCCCGCTGCCATGAAAAATGGATAATAATGTATTTTACTGTGTACTAACACATCTCGCAAAAATCTCAGAATTTTACATGAAATATCTCTTAATGTCATTTACAAGGTTTTATCAAAATGTCTAGGCCTCCAGGCCTTCTCTTCATGAAACGATCAGTTTAAAGCTAAGCTCTGCATTCATTTAAGGAATGCTTGGCCTTTCTGTTTTCTATAAAGAAACCAATGAAAACTGACAATGACCCAGAATGATTCAAAATATTAAAAACACCCATTGTATCTCCTGAAAGACAGTGATGCCTGCACCCTGATGAAGTCTCTGATGGGAGATGGAACAACTGTTCTCCACTTTAGAGGGACGCACTTTCACACCGACTGTGTTTCTGGCAACAATCAACAGTGCGCCAGGTTTTTTCCACAGGCTTCATAAATATTTGAACATGTGAAGATGTTTAATTCCCAAACATCAATTTACCCTTTTAGTTTCCATAAAGAAATATTTACAGTATCTTTCACCGAAAGCCTGTTAGCAAAGCTGATCTCAGAAATGCGTAAAACAAACACAGCCACTGCTGTACATGTTGGAAGGATGCGGTGCGTTGCAATCAAGTTCCTATAGGAACATTTTTTATGCTTTTACAGCTTGGAAGTAAAATGGAGACCGTTTTTTTTCTTCTGTTAGAACAGCAGGGGCACTAACAAAGGGGGGCTAGGTAGGGCAATGGCCACCCCCAAAACATTAAGCAATTAGAAGTTCATTTAAAAGTAAAATTTACAATCTAGTCTCCATGAATAAGGAAACTGGTCTAAAACCAGTGTCCTCAACATTAGGATGTGGGGTCTTGGGGGGGTTTGTGCATATATTTTTTATAAATATAAATTTAGTACGGCTTCGAGGCGATTCTGGTCCACCATCCGGCGTCTCAGGGGGGGAAAGCGGTACGCGACCAACACCATTTATGGTAGGGATGGCGTGCTGTTGACCTCAACTCGGGATGTTGTGAGTCGGTGGGCGGAATACTTCGAAGACCTCCTCAATCCTACTGGCACGTCTTCCACTGAGGAAGCGGAGCCTGGGGACTTTGGGTCGGGCTCTCCAATCTCTGGTGCTGAGGTCGCCGAGGTGGTTAAAAAGCTCCGCGGTGGCAGGGCTCCGGGGGTGGATGAGATTCGTCCTGAGTTCCTTAGGGCTCTGGATGTTGTGGGGTTGTGTTGGCTTACGCGACTCTGCAATATCGCGTGGACATCGGGGGCAGTTCCCTTGGATTGGCAGACTGGGGTGGTGGTTCCCCTATTCAAAAAGGGGGACCGTAGGGTGTGTTCCAACTATAGGGGGATCACACTCTTAAGCCTCCCTGGTAAGGTCTATTCAGGGGTTCTGGAGAGGAGGGTCCGTCGGATAGTCGAACCTCGGATTCAGGAGGAGCAGTGTGGTTTTCGTCCTGGTCGTGGAACACTGGACCAGCTCTACACCCTCAACAGGGTCCTGGAGGGTGCGTGGGAGTTTGCCCAACCAGTTTACATGTGCTTTGTGGACTTGGAGAAGGCATTCGACCGCGTCCCTCGGGGGGTTCTGTGGGGGGTACTCCGGGAGTATGGGGTACCAGGCCCTTTGATAAGGGCTGTTAGGTCCCTGTACGACCGGTGTCAGAGCTTGGTCCGCATTGCCGGCAGTAAGTCAGGCTCGTTTCCGGTGAGAGTTGGACTCCGCCAAGGTTGCCCTTTGTCACCGATTCTGTTCATAACTTTTATGGACAGAATTTCTAGGCGCAGCCAAGGTGTTGAGAGGATCCGTTTTGGTGGCCTTAGAATCGCTTCTCTGTTTTTTGCAGATGATGTGGTCCTATTGGCTTCATCAGTTCGTGATCTACAGCTTTCGCTGGAGCGGTTTGCAGCTGAATGTGATGCGGCCGGGATGAGGATCAGTTCCTCCAAATCCGAGGCCATGGTCTTGAGCCGGAAAAGGGTAGCATGCCTTCTCCAGGTCGGGGAGGAGGTCCTGCCCCAAGTGGAGGAGTTTAAGTATCTCGGGGTCTTGTTCACGAATGAGGGAAAACTGGAGCGTGAGATCGATAGGCGGATAGGTGCAGCATCCGCAGTGAAGCGGGCGCTGTACCGGTCTGTCGTGGTGAAGAGAGAGCTGAGTCAAAAGGCAAAGCTCTCAATTTACCGATCGATCTACGTTCCTACCCTCATCTATGGTCATGAGCTTTGGGTTGTGACCGAAAGAACGAGATCTCGGATACAAGCGGCTGAAATGAGTTTTCTCCGCAGGGTGTCTGGACTCTCCCTTAGAGATAGGGTGAGAAGCTCAGTCATCCGGGAGGGACTCGGAGTAGAGCCGCTGCTTCTCCACATCGAGAGGAGCCAGTTGAGGTGGCTCGGGCATCTGGTTAGGATGCCTCCTGGACGCCTCCCTGGTGAGGTGTTCCGGGCATGTCCCACCGGGAGGAGACCCAGAGGAAGACCCAGGACACGCTGGAGGGACTATGTTTCTCGGCTGGCCTGGGAACGCCTTGGGATTCCCCCAGAGGAGCTGCTCCAAGTGGCTGGGGAGAGGGAAGTCTGGGCCTCCCTACTTAGGCTGCTACCCCCGCGACCCGACCCCGGATAAGCGGAAGAAAATGGATGGATGGATGGAATTTAGGAGAGGAAATGCTTCAGTGGGTTGAGTAGAGGTCAATAAGTAGCATCAACTGTAAATAAAATAAATAAAACTAAAGTAGACCTACATTCATCAGAAACTGATTCTCTCACTATCTCTTTTTAGCATACACTGAAACCTGTTTATGACAACAAGATAACACATTAATATTGTCATTAATAATACAATTACGTAATATTATTTGAACTAATTGTTTGAAAAAAGGGGCAGATATAATAAGATTTTTTCTTCTTTCCGCTACCTTTCATTTTATATTTTGTATTCTTATTGTTTATGGGATTGTTTTGTATTGTATTTTAAAATAAAATAAAAAATAAAATGTTCTAGTCATTAAAAAAAGCCACTGCAGAGTCACCTACCTGGTTACCATAGTAACAAGTCCCTCTTTAGGCAATGGTGCTGACACCACCTTGCTGACCTGCTAACTCATCAACATGAATAATAAGTGAGGGGCATTTTAATTAAATATGTTTATTTATGAATGACTAATTGGATTTTGATGGTTTATTAGAACGTGTTTATATGCTTTAATGTTTAAAAGATGAGTTGTCCCTACATTGTGCAACATCGCAGCACCTCCCGTTACCTTTTGACTGACAGGGTTTTCTACAAAACCTGCTCAGTTCGGTTCAGATTTGTCAGCAATGGCATCATGTGAAGCTGCTCTTTGTGTGAGGTGTGAATAATAAGGCACTAAATGTGACAATTATACAAATTGCACAGAAGTGTTCATGACAAGTGAGAGAAGAAAAAGCTGCTTTCAGGCAGCGCAGCAGGCAAAAACTGAAGGAAAGTGAAGTTAGGGATTGATCTTTTTATTCTTATTAAGTTACACTTTACATCTGAATAGAACTTTATTCGTTTTAGATTGTTTGACTTTATTTAAAATTATTTTATACCCACGTCTTCTCAACAGATGATGTGACATATTTATTTATTTTTTTGGCAAAATTTGTGTTTAATTTATAGATATGCCAAATATTCACACAGTTAATGTTTGATCATCACACGCTTCCAAAAGGCAAAAGACACAGTTTCTCCTGTGTGTTAGTAAAATATTTCATGAACCAATGAACAGCTTGTAATGAATCTGGAAATATTTATCCTCAGGAGCAACTTTTCTACAACTGATTAACTTTGGAGTCAACTCGTTCCAGATGTTCAACACAACCAACTGATCTTGGAAATGGACAGATTGGTATAACTCGGTCAAAAAGCCCTCCCTAGCTAAAGAAGCTCCAGGATGCTCCTCTTGTACAGGGAGTGGCTTATCGGGAGGACCGGGACATTTCCCGGTGGGCCGGTCTGATGTATGGACCGCAGGGTCGGTGCTCAGTCATGGCCGTTCTATCCCCGACCATGACTGAATCCTTTATTCACATCACATGTCATCAGTTTATCACCACTGCACCAGGGCCGGCCCCGCCTCCACCCAGGGCCGGCTCCGCCTCCACTCAGGGCCAGCTCCGCCTCCACTGGCAGCTCTCCTGCTTTTTTTTCTCCCTTCGACGCACCCTGACGTTCATTCAACCTTTATGTATACAGTACAGGTTAGTCTCATTGAGCCTCGAGGACTCATTTACAAGAGAGATCTGTTTTTAACAAAGAGTGATGACAACAGCAGACGACAACACGTCAGTGCACTCGGTCAGTGGTGTTTGAAAAATCGAAAGTAGACAGAGCAAGGTTGGCACGGAGAAGACAAGAAAGCTCTGGAAACAGACACAGCTGAATAAGATTATTATTGCATGATTTTAATAATAATAGGTCATGATCTAAAGAGGCCCAGTCTGAGGCATGAAACTCCAGGGCTGAAAGTGAGTCCCACTCCGGCCCTGCTCTTATAGGAGGAAATATGTCCCGGTTTCCGTAGGACAGTTGTCTCGCCTCAAAGTCGAAGGACAAAGCGTGGAACATCTATTTATAAAAAAGCTGTCCCCGTGTTTTTCCTGACCCAGAACTCAAACTAAAGGAGTTCACACTAATCATGAACTCAGTTTTTGCATCAGGTGTGTGTTCGGTGCTCCTCGTTTGTTTGCCGAGGCGCCGAATAATCTAAGTGAAACATTCAAACGCTGAACACATCTTTACAAACCTTGTAATAAAATACAGGTCCTTCTCAAAAATTAGCATATTGTGATAAAGGTAATTATTTTCCATAATGTAATGACAAAAATGAAACTTTCATTTATTTTAGATTCATTGCACACCACCTGAAATATTTCAGGTCTTTTATTGTTTTAATACTGATGATTTTGGCATACAGCTTTGATTTGATTTGATGTTTATTCATTCATTTTAAAAGAACAATACAAGACACTTACATCAGATACAAGAATACAAGTAGGATAGAATGAAGGGAGCAGAAAGAAGATGAAATCTTATTATATCTGCCCCTTACAGCTCATGAAAACCCAAAATTTCTGTCTAAAAAAATTAGCATATCATGAAAAGGTTCATTAAACGAGCTATTAACCTAATCATCTGAATCAACAAATTAACTCTAAACACCTGCAAAAGATTCCTGAGACTTTTAAAAACTCCCAGCCTGATTCAATACTCAAAACCGCAATCATGGGTAAGACTGCCGACCTGACTGCTGTCCAGAAGGCCATCGTTGACACCCTCAAGCAAGAGGGTAAGACACAGAAAGACATTTCTGAATGAATAGGCTGTTCCCAGAGTGCTGTATCAAGGCACCTCAGTGGGAAGTCTGTGGGAAGGGAAAAGTGTGGCAGAAAACGCTGCACAACGAGAAGAGGTGACCGGACCCTGGAAGATTGTGGAGAAGGGCCGATTCCAGACCTTGGGGGACCTGCGGAAGCAGTGGACTGAATCTGGAGTAGAAACATCCAGAGCTACACAGGCGTGTGCAGGAAATGGGTTACAGGTGCTGCATTCCCCAGGTCAAGCCACTTTTGAACCAGAAACAGCGGCAGAAGCTTCTGACCTGGGCTACAGAGAAGCAGCACTGGACTGTTGCTCAGTGGTCCAAAGTACTTTTTTCGGATGAAAGCAAATTTTGCTTGTCATTTGGAAATCAAGGTGCGTCGTTTTTAATTATTCTCTCTCTGGAGGAAGACTGGGGAGAAGGAAATGCCAAAATGCCAGAAGTCCAGTGTCAAGTACCCACAGTCAGTGATGGTCTGGGGTGCCATGTCAGCTGCTGGTGTTGGTCCACTGTGTTTTATCAAGGGCAGGGTCAATGCAGCTAGCTATCAGGAGATTTTGGAGCACTTCATGCTTCCATCTGCTGAAAAGCTTTATGGAGATGAAGATTTCATTTTTCAGCACGACCTGGCACCTGCTCACAGTGCCAAAACCACTGGTAAATGGTTTACTGACCATGGTATTACTGTGCTCAATTGGCCTGCCAACTCTCCTGACCTGAACCCCATAGAGAATCTGTGGGATATTGTGAAGAGAAAGTTGAGAGACGCAAGACCCAACACTCTGGATGAGCTTAAGGCCGCTATCGAAGCATCCTGGGCCTCCATAACACCTCAGCAGTGCCACAGGCTGATTGCCTCCATGCCACGCCGCATTGAAGCAGTCATTTCTGCAAAAGGATTCCCGACCAAGTATTGAGTGCATAACTGAACATAATTATTTGAAGGTTGACTTTTTTTGTATTAAAAACACTTTTCTTTTATTGGTCGGATGAAATATGCTAATTTTTTGAGACAGGAATTTTGGGTTTTCATGAGCTGTATGCCAAAATCATCAGTATTAAAACAATAAAAGACCTGAAATATTTCAGTTGGTGTGCAATGAATCTAAAATATAAGAAAGTTCCATTTTATCATTACATTATGGAAAATAATTCCCTTTATCACAATATGCTAATTTTTTAGAAGGACCTGTATTACATTTAAAGAACCACTGTTCAAGTGATCCAAGATGGCGCCGGTTGTCATGGCTTGCTATCTAACTCCTCTCCTGAACTTTTTACTGCTGTTCGTGTTCTGCCTTTTTTTCATCGACGATGCATCCTCGCTCCTGGTCTATGATCGCTCAACTCTTCTAAGTCTCCAAGACTCGCTGATCAACACACCGGCTACTGGCAAATATGGACATTTCAAGCCTCCTCCACCTCCACCTTTCTTGGCGTCCATTCCTGCCTACCTACAACGCAACGCGACCACGCTGCCACGCAACAAGCGGCGCAGAAGACGCGGAACGAGGGCAGGCGTCCTGGTGAGATTTAAAAAGTATCTCTCGTCTCACAACACGCCGACGGCTGACTTACCTCCTGAATTCAGCGTCTTTGATGTCCGTCGTTCCTTCGCTCGCCGCAACAGATGCCTTGTTGCTATCAATCATGACGCCAGCGATCAGTATCCATTTTGTCCCCCCGTGAGAACACTGAAGCGAGGCTGCGTTAAACAGAACCTCCGCCCGCTCGCTCGAGCTGAGAGTGACGTAACTGGCTGTGTTCCAGTACGTGCAGCGCTGTTTAACGCCAGATCGATCACTAATAAAACTTTTATATTAAGTGATTTGATCTCAACTCATCGTCTGGATCTGTTTTTGATTACGGAAACCTGGCAGAAAGCTGGAGACAACAGCTGCTTCTCTGAACTCCTCCCAAATGGCTACTCCCACCTGAGCGCTCCGCGTGGGTCTGGAAGGGGGGGGGGGCCTGGCTGCAGTCTTCAATGAGGCGTTCAAATACCGTTTGTTGCCTCAGAAAAACTACACCAGTTTTGAAAGCATGATTTTTGTGCTGGAATCTGCTAAACCTATTCTGTGTGGCCTCTTTTATCGGTCTCCTCAATACAATAAAAACTTTCTCAGTGAGTTTTCTGAACTACTGGCTGACCTACTGCCAAAGTTTGACTCTTGGCTTTTCTGTGGGGACTTCAACGTGCACACCTGCTGCCCAAGTAATCAGCTTGGATGTGAGTTTCAGGACCTCCTGGACTCTTTCAACCTGTCGCAGTCGGTCTCGGGGGCCACACACAGCCAGGGTCATACACTGGATTTAATTATCTCCCACGGCCTTCAAATACCTGCTGTGGAGATCCTGGACACCTGTATTTCAGACCATTTTCCCATATTATTTGAATTTTTCACCTCTCCTGCACCGAAGGCTATTCTCCCAGCACGTTTCTGCCGCTCCATCACCCCATTAACTCCAAGTCAGTTCACTGATGCCTTTAAGAGCACTGAATTTTGCTCTGCTGTCAGCCTGGACCCATCTCTACATCCTGAGGACTTCATCAGCTCCTTCCATCACACCTGCACGACGATCTTGGACTCCATCGCTCCTCTCAAACAGGCATCTTCAAAGAACAAACCTTCACCATGGCTCAACGAAACGACGCGAGCTCTTCGACAACGTTGCAGAAAAGCAGAACGAAAATGGAAGCGCGACCGGCTTCATGTATCTCAAGGAATACTGAGAGACTGTCTCTGTGAGTATCATAATGCTGTGAAACAGGCCAAGTCACAGTACCTCTCCAATTTAATCTCCACCAGCTCCAACCGGCCGAGGACGCTTTTCAGCACACTCCAGTCTGTCATCAACCCATCTGTCAATGTTCTGAAAACTGCCACACAGTCTACCTGCGATGACTTTCAGAGCTATTTTGTCAACAAAATAGACTCTATCAGACAGAACATTGTCAGTTCATCCAACACCATCCAGTCATGTGCCTCTGCAATAACCACAGCTGTTTTTGACCAATTTGACCTGGTCTCACTGCCTCACCTCACCAAGGTGGTTCAGCAGATGAAACCAACTAACTGTTCTCTGGACATCATTCCCTCTAAAATGTTCAAACAATCCTTTGATGTAATTGGTCCTTGTGTTTTGTCATTTATTAACAGCTGTCTATCTTCAGGTTTTGTGCCATCTGCTTTCAAACACGCTGTGGTCAGGCCTCTTCTCAAAAAACCAGGCCTAGATCCTACAGCTCTCTCTAATTTCAGACCAGTTTCCCATCTGTCATTTCTATCAAAGGTCCTAGAAAAGATTGTTTTTATTCAACTTCAATCTTTTCTAGAACTCAACAACCTGTTTGAAAAATTTCAGTCAGGTTTTCGAGCTCGTCACAGCACTGAATCTGCACTGCTCAAAGTACAGAATGACATTCTTCTGTCCCTGGATGCAAAAAACCCTGCTCTGCTGGTGATGTTAGACCTCTCAGCAGCTTTTGACACCGTCGACCATCAGGTACTAATCAACCGCTTGTCTCAGCAGGTTGGCCTCCAGGGAGCTGTGCTTGAGTGGTTCAAATCTTACCTGTCTGGGAGAACTTTTTCTGTCATGATAGGCGATCTGTCCTCCTCTTCATCAACCCCTCTGACCTCTGGCGTACCACAGGGATCTATTCTAGGGCCAGTCCTCTTCTCTCTTTACATGCTGCCATTAGGATCAATCATCACACGTCATAACCTGTCTTTTCACATGTATGCAGACGATTTACAAATCTATCTGCCAGTCACTCCCAACCCCTCACCCAGTTCAAACACTCTTGTCAACTGCTTAAATGACATTAAGCACTGGCTCTCTCAAAACTTCCTCCACCTAAACACAGATAAAACTGAATGCATTTTATTTGGTGCACCTGGTGACACCAGCAACATCCTTCCCAGTCCCAGTGTTGGTTTTCCCCTCCCCCACTTCAACCCGGTGGTCAGAAATCTTGGAGTGCAGCTTGACTCCAACTTAAAGTTTGATAAACAGATCAGTTCTGTTGTCAAGACCAGCTTTTTCCAGCTCCGTCTGCTCTCTAAAGTCAAGTCATTTCTCAGCCGTGGTGATCTGGAGAAGGCCATCCATGCCTTTGTGACCTCCAGACTTGATTATTGTAATGCTTTGTATGTTGGTATTAATCAATCCTCCATCTCCCGTTTACAGCTTGTACAGAACTCTGCCGCGCGCTTTTTGACCAACACACGAAAATATGAACACATCACTCCTGTCCTGTCCTCTCTACACTGGCTCCCGGTTCAGTTCAGGATACAGTTCAAGCTGCTCCTGTTTGTTTTCAAAGCTCTGAATGGACTTGCTCCTCTGTACATCTCAGAACTTTTGAAAGCCCATCAGCCCGGCAGAGATTTACGATCTGCCAGTCAACACCTGCTGGAGGTGCCTCGCTCAAGGTACAAACAATGGGGAGACCGGTCATTTTCTGTTGCCGGCCCAAAAGCCTGGAACAGCCTCCCCCTTGAGCTGCGTGCCACCTCTGATCTGACTCTGTTCAAAACCAGACTGAAGACCCACTTGTTCAAAAAAGCTTTCAGTGTGTAACTTTTATTACTTTTGGTATTTTAATATGTAGCATTTTTTATTTCCATTGCCTTTTTATTTCCACTTGTTCAAAAAAGCTTTCAGTGTGTAACTTTTATTACTTGTGTTATTTTAGTATGTAGCATTTTTTATTTCCATTGCCTTCTTTTATTGCTGTTGTTTCTTATTCTATTTTCATTGATTTATTGTTCCAGTTTATTCATCTTTTTATCCTGTTAAGCACCTTGGTCAATGCAAGGCATTGTAGGAAGGTGCTATACAAATAAAGTTTATTATTATTATTATAAGTAAACAATTGTCACAAATGTAAATAATAAGGGCCACATTTACAGAAGAATATCTGATTCATCCGCATATTGGTGTTCTACTACAGAAACTGCGTAAACTGCTCAACATGGACCCTGTCAGGAGAGGACAGAGGTGTTTACCAGCAGCGCAGGACTTACATGTAGGAAGTTTGATCAGAGTTCAACCTAAAACTTCTGCCTCCTATCCTATGTCAATTATCTGCTGTGTAAACACTACAGTCTGCGCTGAGCTGTGTGACTCCTCTTGCTCTTCCTAACAGGAAACCTGGTGGAAGTGGCCACTTCCTGTCTGACCTTCTGTGCTTTTCACGCAGCCATCTTTCCTGCCTTCCCTTCTCATCACTTATCTCCCTCTCACGGTGTCCTCCAGCCGTCCTTTCCCCAACACCAGCGTGGTCTCTTCTGCGTGAGCGATAGCTGTTGATGTATTGCTCCAATCGAGCCTCGCTGTGGGACTCTAACCCCACTGAACCAGGAAGTTGGGCCACTGAGCCCACAAGGTGGGCTCAGTTGGCCTCTCACATCGTAGCAGGGGTAAAAAAAGAAAAGAAAAGGAAGTCATATGCCATTTCGCATCCTTAATGGATTTGTTTTTGTCTGCGTGTGAGCTGGGGCCTCTCGGTGAATCACTCTTTGAAGAGGAAAGATGGGCATCATTAAATTGCAACATCCTTGACTGCCCTTAGAGCTACACTGCTGGGGAAGTAAATAGACTGGCAAAAGGATACTTTGTAGTGAATTTAACTTTTTATCAGAAGTGTACAATTACCGCCTATGCTGAAAAGAAAAACGAAAGCATGGCCTAAGGGTGTAATTTAACCTCAAAGCAGGTCTTTAATGCAGTTTTTTTTTATATAGAAACAAAAATCATTAGTGTCCTTTCTTTCATTTTATAATATTCTCCCAATAACCAATATATAATCTGATCAAACTGAATTCAAATCTGTCCTTCAAAGCTTGTTGAGTGAAGCTGTTTCTCTCCGGTGTAGAAATCAGCTGAGGTTGAGTCACCCCTTTCAGGTGTCGGTGTTGCGGTCACCCAGGAAACAGCCATGGAAAGAGGCCATGGAGGCTATCAGTGTTTTGATCTGTTGCTATCGGCAAAACCAGAAGAGCTGCAGCAAAATGCACCAGATGTGAAGAGGGTTGCCACAGAAACACCAGGGCAGGCTTTGTTAGCGGCTCCGCAGGGAGAGCGGGTCGAGCAGGAAGGCTTGTGAACCACTGTGCTGGTCCTTCCTCCTGTACTCATCCTCTGCTGCTGATGCCAGCTT
>JBBPBX010086975.1:0-14795 GCA_038048925.1 Garcialebias charrua
CCCGAGCCCCACCAGGCAGCCACCAGGCCGAGCTGACAAACGCCCAAGCGCCCAGCCCCAGATAGTGAGGGCCCCAAGCACGCCCGTAGGCAGAGGAACACCCACCAGGGGGCCACGTGGCAGGAGCGCGACACTGGGTAGCCTCAGAAGTATCAGAGAGGGGGCAGTCCAAGTCCCAGCCTGACACTTAAACATTCATACACAGACACACTCATTCAGACCCACCCTCATCCTCACCCTCAGTCACAGAAAGACAAACAATAACGACACGCTCCATTCATAATCCCGATGCACACTCTATACCCCCTAGGTCCAAGACATGTACCTGCTCCCTACATGGGGCAGCCCACATCCAAACCCAGGAGGTAGACCCATTCATTCTGGGGTGGAGAGCAGCAGACGTCCAAGATCCGGCCCACCCCGCGCCCTGCCGACAGGACAGGACAGGACACCCGAGCCCAAGCAGCCCCAGAGGGAGCGCACTGCCAGCCCCGCCCACGGCGAACCCACAGGCCCCGAACCCCCCCACACCCCAGCACAACCCCTGACGGCCCACCCCCAGAATGTCCGCAAGGCAACCAGGGGGGTAAGAGAAAAATAAATAAATAATATATAAATAAATACATAATAAATAAAATTGAAATTAACAAATCAAGACCCCGACACACACACCCCCGTCCCCAAATGTACTGTTGGTGAGTGTTGTTGTAAAGTGTATTTAAAAAGGAAAGAGAAGGAGCAAAGGCTGGCATTATACCAGTTTCCCCTCCACTCCAACTCTAACCCAGGCCCTAATTGTCCATCCATCCATCCATCCATCCATCTTCTTCCGCTTATCCGGGGTCGGGTCGCGGGGGTAGCAGCCTAAGTAGGGAGGCCCAGACTTCCCTCTCCCCAGCCACTTGGAGCAGCTCCTCCGGGGGAATCCCAAGGCGTTCCCAGGCCAGCCGAGAAACATAGTCCCTCCAGCGCGTCCTGGGTCTTCCTCTGGGTCTCCTCCCGGTGGGACATGCCCGGAACACCTCACCAGGGAGGCGTCCAGGAGGCATCCTAACCAGATGCCCGAGCCACCTCAACTGGCTCCTCTCGATGTGGAGAAGCAGCGGCTCTACTCCGAGTCCCTCCCGGATGACTGAGCTTCTCACCCTATCTCTAAGGGAGAGTCCAGCCACCCTGCGGAGAAAACTCATTTCAGCCGCTTGTATCCGAGATCTTGTTCTTTCGGTCATAACCCAAAGCTCATGACCATAGATGAGGGTGGGAACGTAGATCGATCGGTAAATTGAGAGCTTTGCCTTTTGACTCAGCTCTCTCTTCACCACGACAGACCGGTACAGCGCCCGCTTCACTGCGGACGCTGCACCTATCCGCCTATCGATCTCACGCTCCAGTTTTCCCTCATTCGTGAACAAGATCCCGAGATACTTAAACTCCTCCACTTGGGGCAGGACCTCCTCCCCGACCCGGAGAGGGCATGCTACCCTTTTCCGGCCCTAATTGTCTAGATGCATAATGTTGAGTGAGCATAGGCATGGGGGCGAGATTGATGTCATCCCGCCACCCATAGCCATAGTGCTCACTCCATTCCCTATATGTGACTTTTATGAAGATGTTTATGAATGAATGTCTAAAGTGTATATAAAATTGAGTCCCAGGTGCTCTTAACAACAGAGATGTAAAACCATTGCAGCACACCCGAGACCCAAATTCCCTACATGTATTAATTTAAGATGAAGAGGGCGGAGGTGCGTGTTGAGGGATGGGGAGAAAAATAACTGCAGGAACAGTGCTCCCACAGCGAGTCAGCTCCCCCGCTGACCCTGCTTACCCCCCAGCTCGCCAAGGTCCACCCAAGGAGCGAGGTAAAGGAAACACCTCTCCGACCGCCAGGACATTGAGCCAAGACCAGAGAGGGACACGGCCCCGAGGGCCGCCAACAGCAGAACCAACAGCCCACACCCGCCAGGGCCGCCACGACCCCTGCGAACCGCAGTCAGCCCGCCGTCCAAGAGGACACAAAATCCCACATGGACGACACGGCCAAGAGCGCCCGCCCAACCGTCGACAGAGCCAGGAAGCATCAAGAACAGGCCCCAACCGGGGCCCGCACACCGGCCAAGTATAGTCCAAGACCATCATCCAGGACATCCACTTAATCCCCACCCCAGAAGAAATACTATACCCACCCTTCATATTAACAACTTTCAAAACACATAACACATTAGACACCCAAGCTGGGTTTGCCCGCTCCCTCCCATTGGCCACCAGTCACGCCCCCAGACACCCACCCCCCAGCATATGAACCCCAACCCACCAGCGAGCCGAGAGCCCCCGGCCAGAGCTGGGCACCAGAGCGCCAGCCAGCCCATAGCCCGGCGACCCGCCGGCTAGAGCCCAAGACCCCCGACCCCCACCAGGCCCAAGCCCGGGGACGACGCGCCCCCAGAGTCCCAAGCCCCCGGCACCCACCCCGAAACCACCCCAGCACAGCCGGGTCACCGACCGGCGACCCATGACCGCCGCCACCGACCACCCGAGGGCCCGCATGCCGCCCCCAGTAGATGTCCCCCAGAACCCCCCCGGTCCTCCCCAGGTCGAAGACGAGGTCCTCCCCGCCCAAGCAGCCCTAACCCCCCGGCGCCCCAAACCCCAACCTCCCCCCCCTCCAGTCCCAATGCCCCACAAGGCCACATCCCAGACCCCCCACCCTCACTACGTAACGGAGCCGATCAAAGAATGCCAAATAGGTTGATCCAATGTGTCGGCAGATGCTGTTTCAAGACTAATATGATCTAACAGAAGATTTTTATACTGATTAACGCTAAGATTATTTTTATTTTTCCAATTTACGAGTATGGTTTTCTTTGCGATGCATAAGGCAGTGAAAAGCATATAGGATGTATTTTTTTCTAGTATAACATCTTCAAAGATACCCAATAAGCAAACAGATGGAGAGAGTGGGATATTAATTTTCAAACATTTAGACAAGTCTTCACATACCTGTACCCAGAACCTCTGAACGGGTGGACAGAACCAGAGCGCGTGAATATAATCATCAGGTGTATTACTTATGCACTGTGAGCACTTGTTAGATGGTATAAAGCCCATCTTAAACATTCGCTCCCCTGTATAATGTACTCTATAGAGAACCTTATATTGTATTAATTGTAAATTGGAGATTCTAGTCAATTTAAAAGTATTTGAACATACTTGAGACCAAATTTTTTGTTCAAAGTTGATTGATAAATCTGACTCCCATTTTTCAACAGGTAGTGCTATCGAGTCATCGATTCTAGACAATTTTTTGTATATTTTAGATAATAATTTGGGTGGTTGAAAATTAATAAACTCTAACACACATGTTGGTGTTTCCAACAATGTTTTATTAAGCTTAAATTTCTTTTTTACAATTGACTTAATTTGTTGGTATTGTAGGAAATATTTGTTATCAATGTCATATTGTATTATTAATTTATTAAATGGAATAAAGTCTATACCCTCAAATATGTGTTCTAGACATTCAATACCTTTCATTCTCCAACCTGGGAAATTTAACATATTATTTTCTTGTTGAATGTCAGGATTGTTCCAGAGAGGTGTATGTCTACATGGGAGTAGTGAAGACTTTGTCATTTTCAGATACTCCCACCATGCTGTCAGAGATGATCTAATATTGATGTTCTTAAAGCAGACATGTCTTTTTAAATCTGTACTGATAAATGGTAGATCTGAAATCCTAATATTATTACATAAAGTTTGTTCTATATCTATCCAAGTTTCATCTAGTGCATTTGGTTTTAACCACTTTGATATATATTGTAACCTGTTTGCTAAATAGTAGTAATAAAAGTTTGGAAGTTCTAATCCTCCGGTATCTTTAGATTTTTGTAATGTTTTTAAACTAATACGCGGAGTTTTATTGTTCCAAAGGAATTTAGATATCGAAGAGTCCAGGGACTTAAACCATTCATTTGAAGGTTTATTTGGAATCATTGAGAATAAATAATTTATTCTTGGCAGCACCATCATTTTTACTGAGGCAACTCTTCCCATAAGTGATATGGGTAGAGATCTCCATCTAGTAAGATCGTCTTCAATTTTCTTTAATAGTGGGATATGATTTAATTTTATTAAATCCTCCAATTTAGGAGAGATATTAACACCTAAATATTTAATATTACCTGATTGTAGTCTTTCATTAAGAGAATTATTAAACACACAATTTATCGGAAGCACTGTAGATTTTGTCCAGTTTATAGAATAATCAGAAACTTTTGAAAATGAGTTGATTAACTTGATAACATTAGATATTGAGTTTCCTGAGTTCTCAAGAAAAAGCAAAACATCATCAGCATAAAGACTAATTTTATGTTCTATGTTTCTACCCTTTATTCCTTTAATATCAGCACTTTGCCTTATTGCTGCTGCTAAAGGTTCAATAAAAATAGCAAATAATGCTGGTGAAAGTGGGCAACCTTGCCTGGTGCCCCTCTGTAAACAGAAGCTTGAAGATAATTGATTATTTGTCCTGACGCACGCTGTTGGTGAACTATATAATATTTTTAACCAGTTAATGAAGTAATTCCCAAAACCAAATTTATTTAAGGTAGCAAATAAAAAATTCCAATTTACTCTATCGAAAGCTTTTTCAGCATCTAAAGAAAAAATAGCTGTTTCAATATTTTTAAAATACGAATACTCTATTACATTATATAATCTGCGAGTGTTTGTGTTCGAGTGTCTTCCCTTTATGAATCCGGTTTGGTCTGGATGTATAATAACAGGAGTTATCTTCTCTAGTCTTTTTGATAAGACTTTACAAATTATTTTAACATCTACATTAATAAGAGAAATTGGACGATAACTGGTAGGTAATACTGGGTCTTTGCCTGATTTTAATAAGAGACTAATGTTAGCTGAATTCATATGTGTTGGTAGCCTGCCATTTCCTTCTGACTCAAGTAGCACTCTATAGAATATCGGTTCCAGTATATCCCAGAATACTCTATAGAATTCCACTGGATATCCATCAGGACCTGGAGATTTCTTATTAGGCATGCTTTTAATTGCTTCATGGAGCTCATCGGATGTTAATGGTGAGTCTAGTTTTGATGACTGACTAATATCTAGTTTTGGAAGTGTTACTTTCTCCAAGAATTCATTAATATCCTCGTTAGATGGATTTATTTGTGGAGTGTATAGAGTTTTATAGAAATCTTTAAAAACATCGTTTATTTTTCCCTCATCATAAAATATATTTCCATTTTCATCTTTAATACCATATATAGATGTTTTTTCTTTGTTTAATTTGAGTTGATTAGCTAAAAAGTTCCCTGATTTATTACCGTATTCAAAATGATCTAATCTAAGTCTTTGTATCAAGAATTTATTTTTCTTATCAATATATTCATTTAGTTCTAATTTTAATCTGCGTAGCTTTTGCTGTGTTTCCTCACCTTGTAGACCTTCTAACAATTTAATGGATTTCTCTAATTCATCAATACGTTTATTTTCTTTTTTCTTTTTATTTGATGAATAGGATATTATTTTACCTCTCATGACTGTTTTCCCAGCCTCCCAAAGTGTACATGCTGAAGTTCCTGGCAAGTCATTAAACTCTAGATACGATGCCCATTCTTTTTTAAAATATTGTATAAATTCTTCTTCTTGTAGCAGTGATGTATTTAATCTCCAATTTATATTTTTTGTTGTTGTTTTTTTAAAATCTAAATTTACAGTAACTGGTGCATGATCGCTGACAGCAATAGGGTGTATCTTAGTGTCTGAAATGTTTGCCATCAATGAATTGCTTACTATGAAATAATCTAGACGAGAATATGAGTGATGCACATGTGAAAAGAAAGAATATTCTTTGCTATCAGGGTGAAAACAACGCCATGCATCGCAGAGCCCATAATCATTCATATACTGTTTAACTATATTTATAGATTGCCAACTGCGTTGAGTTCCCGCTGCATTCAGTCTGTCTAATTTGTCATCTAAACCAAAGTTGAGATCACCTCCCATCACCAGTGAGGAGTCCATGTGATTTGATAGGGTGGAAAAAAAATCATGAAAAAAAGCTGCGTCGTCTCCATTCGGTCCATATATGCTAACAATGCAATAATTTTGTCTAAATATTGATAACTTTAATATTATATATCTACCGTGCGGGTCTATAACCTGATCTAATACTGTGAAGTTAACATTTTTATTTATTAAAATTGCCACCCCTCTTTGTCTTGAATTATAACATGCTGAGAATACATTAGGAAACTCTGAAGATTTAAGCTCCTCCACAGTTGATGCCAATTTATGAATTTCTTGGAGTAATACAACATCTGCCTTTAATCTTTTAATCTGGTTAAAAATTCTATATTTTTTACGTTGGCTACCGGCTCCATTAATGTTCCATGTGACAAACCCTAAGGTACCCATACCTGTGCTAATGATAATATAGCTAAACCACACCCATTGTCACAAATACAAAAGATAGTAATATATCCAGACAAAAACATATTCCTTAAAGGTTAATTATATATTGAATCAGGGAAGTTTTCATTTATGAAGTAAATGTATGGATATATAAAGATGAATGTGAACCCCTGTGCTTGTGCTCTGACAATTGTTAATTTAGAAAAATATAGACAGGAAAACAAAGAGAGATGATATACATGAAAACATAACTCAGATAAGAAAAAATAAAAGAACCCTCCTACCACATCAAGTGCCATCACACCTTGTGTACCACCACGATCTGTGTGACCCCACCAACCGAGCTGTGCTGAAGAAAATAAATATAGCTGGTAAGTAATATTAATAAATACTATATTTAATAATATCAATTAATATTAGCAACCGAAATAATTCTTACCTTGATTATATGGCTAATACAGCCAAGGAGTAGCCTCTGGATCTCTAAACAGCTGACCGTTTATGTAGAGTTTATCCACCGAGATGTTAGCTCTTCTTCCTTCGCTAATATTTTTCTTTCTTATTGGGAATAAAATGCGCCGTCTATTCAGAATTTCTACAGGAAATTGATCGTTCATACTGAAATGTGTGTTACGAAGTTCCCTACCTCGGCTTTTAACCTGTTCTTTTTGCTTGAAATGTTCAAATTTAGCTATTATTGGCCGTGGCCTAGTAGTATTCTCAGGTTTTTTACCTCCCAGGCGGTGAACTCGATGAAAAGTCATCGATTTGACAGTGTCACTCGGCAACTTTAGCTGGTTCTGAATAAAGGCCCGGACCGAGGCCTCCGGATCCTCCTCCGTTTTCTCCGGAATTCCAGAAAAAACTAGATTTTCCCGCATGCTTCTAGCTTGGATATCTAACAATGACTCTTTCATTTTCTTATTATCGCCAGAAAGCTGCGTAATCTGGTCTGTTATTTGTCTCACGGTCCCCTTCAACTCCGTATTTTCTTTAGCTAGAGATGCTACCTGTTGTTGACTGAACTCGAGCGATTCTCTCAAACTCTGGAATTCTTTGTGTAACACCTCTACCAAAGCCAGCCGGGCGTCTAAGCTAGACAACTTCTTGTCTATTGATTCCAATATAGCCGTGAAGCCTGAATTGTCCGCGGACGTTTCTGTCGAGCTATCTGAGCTACCCTCTCGGTGTCGTTTAGCTAACGGGGCATTAGCTGACTCGCTAGCAGCGCCGGATGTACTGGATTTGCTCATGACTAGCTTTTCAAAATAATCGTCAACAAACAATTCTAGGCTCTTCAAAGTTTCCCCGTCCAGCTTTGTTCAGCGAAAAAATAAATCGTTATTAAATTTTAGTATCCCTTTTTTTATGACCTTACATTAATTATACAAATGTATTTAAATAAATATGGACTTACCAATGATTTATAGTCATACTCACGCACAGGTTTAAAGTTTTCCTCAGCAGCAGCTCATAACACCTCCGCACCTCACAGAACCGGAACCGGAAGGCTCACAGAACCGGAACCGGATGAGTCGCCATCTTCTGAAAGGATTCCATCATTGCCAGTCTGCATTAGCCAGTTGACTGTGCGAACATCACTGTCTTCCATTATGTCAGGTACATTAGGGCGTAGACCACTACCATGTGTAGCGGCATCACTGACAGAGTGCACAGATTTACAGTCCTCATCATCCTCGCAGGGCAAGAAGCTAACAGAGAGTAGCAGGTTCCTGTGGACAACTCTCTCTCTACCTGTTAGAACATCCTTGACTCTGTAGACATTGATATCTGGCTTGACTGACACAACCTCATAAGGGGTAGACTCCCATCTGTCCGCAGTCTTTCGTTTACCCGGCACACCTCTGTTGGCGATTAGTACTCTGTCCCCAACAACGAGAGGTGAACCCTTGACCTTGCGGTTGTACAACCTGGCATGACGAGCCTGGGCTTTTGCACTGCTCTTCTGTGCAATCTGAGCAGCCTCATGTAGACCTCTCTTCATGTGAGAAACAAAGTCTGAGTAATTGACAACAGCATCATTGGTGAGGGCATGCTGAAACATGACGTCAACGGGTAGACGAGGGATCCTTCCAAACACAAGGTAGAATGGTGCAAACCCTGTTGTCTCATGCTCTGTGCAGTTATAGCAGAAAGTGAGTAGCTGCAACATTTGTGGCCACTTTGCTTTTGGCTGAGGGGGAAGAGACCTGATCATTTCTCCTAGAGTCCTGTTGAATCGCTCTGCGACACCATTTCCCATCGGGTGATAAGGAGTCGTATGGGATTTCTGTACTCCAGCCATATCTAGAAGTTCTTTGATTAGCTTGCTTTCAAAGTTGGCCCCTTGATCCGAATGAATACGGCGAGGAAACCCATAAATGAGAAAGAAGCCATTCCAGAGACGACGAGCAACTTCCTTGGCAGTCTGATTCTTGCAGGGGAAGGCATGTGCCATCTTGGAGAAATGATCGGTCACAACTAGCACATCCACAGACTTGTTGCCCTGTTCAGCAGTCCAAAAGTCTATGCAGACTAACTCCATAGGTTCGGAAGTGACTATGTTCTTGAGTGGTGCACGGCTTTGCGGCTCAGGTGTTTTTCCTACTATGCAACGCTGACAGGATCGAACATAGTTCATAACATCACGTTCCATGCCGCTCCAGAAGAACCTTTGCCTCACAAGAGACAAGGTACGATGCTGGCCTTGGTGACCCGCTGCGTCATGGAGACCATGGAGAACTTTCTGCTTCAATGAGTCAGGCACTATGAACTGGAGGATCTTTCTGTTCATGTGGGGATCTTTCTTTGCCTTGTATAGCATGCCATTCTGAATGGTGAGTCTAGTCCAGTGCTTCAGCAGCTTAATCACACTTGGTGATTCAACAGCTCTTTCTCGTTTTGTAGGTCTCTTATGTCTTCGTACAAAGTACATGGCTCTGCTTATTGTGTCGTCGGCCTCCTGCCAATTGACAAGCTGGCTCTGTGGGAGTGCCAAGGACTGGTTTTCATCCAGCAGAAGATTGGGGTCAACACCGGTTCCCAATACATGACTCACACCTCCGCTGGACTGAGCATTGAGGACGGCAGCAACTTCCTCTGCTGAGATTGAGCCTCTCGAGTCTGGTGGTACTGTGTCTTGGTCTTGCTCAGTTGACAACTCATCACCATCTTCTACAACAGCCTGACAGTTGTTGGACACTCTGAAGACATCCTGTATAATTCTGTCATTCACACCTTTGACTTGGTCCAACAGCAAGGTATATGGCTCGTTCACAAGGCGATGACCCATGCATGATTGGACAAACGGCTCACGGCTTAAGGCATCAGCAACGATATTCTTTGGGCCGGGGATGTATTTCAAATCAAAGTCGTATGCAGCAAGCTTCGCCACCCATCGCTGTTCACAAGCATCAAGCCTGGGTTTGGTCAGAATATACGTCAATGGATTATTGTCAGTCCATATGGTGAAGTGTCTGCCCTTTAACCAATGGCTGAATTTGTCACATACTGCCCATTTCAAGGCAAGAAATTCAAGCCGGTGAGCGGGGTAGTTCAGCTGAGAACGTGAGAGGGTTTTACTTGCAAAGGCAACTGGTCTTGCTACTTTTCCACCAGGAGGCAGTTGCGACAAGACAGCTCCAATCCCATCGTAGGATGCGTCGACAGCCAGAATGAATGGGGCTTCGAAATCTGGGTGGGCTAAAGTAACACTTGTAATGAGGTCATGTTTCAGTGTCTCAAAAGCAGTCTGACAGGCATCCGTCCAGTCAGCAGGTGTCAGCCTCACCTGACCTCTCTTTTTGACAGGTTTGCGACCCCTCTTGTGTTTGGTTTGGGTATCCAGTCCAGCCATGAGCTTAAACAGTGGTTTTGCCTTTGCAGAGCACGCTTCAATGAAACTTTGGTAGTATCCCAAGTAACAGAGAACGTTAACTAACGTTCTGGTATGGTTCTTACATGGTTCTGTTAGATCACAACGTTCTTAGAACGTTCTTTGAAGGTTTTTACTAACGTTTGAACAAACCTAGATATAACGTTCTAACCTAACGTTCTTAGAACGTTCTTTGAAGGTTTTGACTAACGTTTGAACAAACCTAGATATAACGTTCTAACCTAACGTTCTTAGAACGTTCAACAAACGTTCCCTTTGCCACCTGCCAGATCAATGTTGCGCATGCGTTGCATCCTGCGTCTGACGTCATGACGTAAATTTTCACACATCCGAGCAGCACGTGCAACTGGCAGTCATTTTTCTCTCCCGCATCGACTGAGGACAACGTCCAAATCGAAGAGTAAGTTATTTACTATGGCAGTTATCTTTTAAAATGAACAGGGTTCCCTTTTTAAGTATGATTAAACGCACGAGTTAGTTTTCTAGTTATATATACTGTATTGTTAATAGTCCCGCGGTGTGAGCGGTAGCAGAGCGCTACGTGAGCGCCGGCCGAGGCCACCCGCCGGGGCAGCCTCGCCCACGCGGGACCCCGACGGGCACCACAGCCTGGGAGATCCGCGGAAAGTGCCCGACGCACGTCCAGAGTCGTCGCCGCGCCACAACCGCAATGCCGGCCCGCCTTCGTGCCGGGTGTGTACACCGTGCTAGGCTAGGTACCGCTTGTCCTGTCGCCTGTTGGAAGAAAAAAAAAAAATCAGCGGTGCTTGTAGTCCGATAACATTTTCAGCTTGTGTGGAAGGTGGTGGTGGTGTTTTTTTTTCCGGGTCTGGTGGTTAATTTGTAATTAATGCCTCCAGCAGAATGCTAGCATGCTAGGTGCTAGCCCTCGTGCTACCCGCCTGTCCTGTCGCCTAAACTTTGTTGGAGGGAGAGAAAAAAATCAGCGGTGCTTGTAGTCCGATAACATTTTCAGCTTGTGTGGAAGGTGGTGGTGGTGGTGTTTTTTTTTCCGGGTCTGGTGGTTAATTTGTAATTAATGCCTCCAGCAGAATGCTAGCCTGCTAGGTGCTAGCCCTCGTGCTAGCCCTCGTGCTACCCGCCTGTCCTGTCGCCTAAACTCTGTTGGAGGGAGAGAAAAAAATCAGCGGTGCTTGTAGTCCGATAACACTTTCAGCTTGTGTGGAAGGTGGTGGTGGTGGTGTTTTTTTTTCCGGGTCTGGTGGTTAATTTGTAATTAATGCCTCCAGCAGAATGCTAGCCTGCTAGGTGCTAGCCCTCGTGCTAGCCCTCGTGCTACCCGCCTGTCCTGTCGCCTAAACTCTGTTGGAGGGAGAGAAAAAAATCAGCGGTGCTTGTAGTCCGATAACATTTTCAGCTTGTGTGGAAGGTGGTGTTTTTTTTTTTTTTTCGGGGGTGGTGGTTATTTCAATGCCTCCATATAGCAGAATGCTTTGTTGCTAACGCTAGGTCCTAGCCTGCAGTGGCACGAGGTAAAAAACAAACCCGCTTGCGTTGGAAAAGCTAGCTAGCTGCCAGGGCTGACTGCGTTGTCCGGTAAGAAAATATGATAGACTGTTGCATTAACGTTGTGTGGTAGCAGCTAATTTTAATCCACTGAGCTATCACTGTGTGAGCTGTTGATGAAGCCAGTTTTCTTGTGCTGCTTACAGGTGACATAATGATATAAAATGCACATTATCTCGACAGTTAACGCTAAGACTCCATCGGCTGCCTTTTACAAAAAAATATATAATTGTGAAGTGATTAATGTTTGTAAGAACATTGATTTAACATCACCCTCTCTTCCCACAGGCCTGGACCCAGCCATCATTGACACATAAGGTGAGCCATATTTGCTTTGTAAGTAGCTAATATAAGTATTCTGTACCAATAATTTAAAATGAAATTTACAATGGTAATGCGGTGTGTTTGTATGTGTATATAATTTATTTATTTTACATGTCAATTGTCACATTTAAAGTTTCAGTTCTCCGAGCATATTTAAATATGAGACAAAGATAACAGGAGTACCACAATATGCACTTCATAAATGATGGTCTGTATTATTAACAGTTATTATTAGCAGTTGTTGCTGCCAAGAGTGGCCCAATGACATATATGTACATATATGTGCAATGTACATATGTACATTGCAGTGCAGCACATGTTTTCAAGTCTTTCATCAGACTGAAATAAGAAAGCTAATCAAAGTCAACTTTATTGTGAAAACTGCAATATGTACAGGACATACACAGCATTGAAATTGCGTTTCTCTCAGTCCCTCGGTGCAACAGCAAATATTCAAACACCAAACACCAAAACATTCGATAAACACAAGCATAAAATAGAAAAAGTGTAACACTGACCTGAGTTTTTGCATAGTAGTATAAAAGTATGAAAATTTCCACTAACACTAAAACACTAAACATTTAATGGACATAAGCATAAAGTGAAATACTAAAAGTGTAGTACTGTCCTGAGTTTTTGCATAGTAGTATAAAAAGTACAAACAGTATATCTATAAAATGAAGGTTCTGGTATTGACATTTGCAAAGAGTGGCAAAGCAGCATATGAGTTAATGTTCACAGTACATGTATGAGGTAGTTGATGTTGGCACAATGGGCATCCTTAAGCAAGGCCAGCCAGAGAATACTGTATATTTATCAGCAGTAGTGTAGATATAAAAGTAGTGTAAATGTAAACAGTAGTAGTAAATGTAAGCAGTGTTAATAAATGTAAACAGTGAATGTAAACAGTAGTATGAAAGAAAGCACAAAAACAAAGAGGAAACTACAAAACTGGAGGAAAGAGAGATTCAACCGGCCCTGTCTTCATTGAATGCAAAGATTTGGGCTTATTTTGTTTTTCACTGAATGAGTCAGTTACCGTATTTTCCGGTGTATAGGTCACACCTTTTTATGGTTTTTTCAAGGCCTGCGACCTATACACCAGTGCGACCTATATATGGCTTGTTATCACAACAAATTTTTAAATCTAGCTCATTTCACATTTACGTTCATTTATTAAGGAAAAGTTCAGCTCAGACATATATTTGCTATAATTTTTATCAAACAAATAATTGTTTTTAAGTGTTAATCTTCTTAAAAGCCTTGCTGTGCGCTCCTGTGGCAGACATTTGCAGCAGAGCTAAACGTAGGTGCGACCTATACACCAGTGCGACCTATCTAGGGATTTTTCCAATCTATTGGTGATAATTGGACAATGCGACCTATACACCAGAAAATACTGTATTCACTAAACTCTCGGTCATGTGCTCATTCAGTTTGCACTACTTCTCATATTTGCACTAATGTTTGTATTACATCACTGCCTATAGTCATAATACTGTTTACATTCTCTGTTTACATACTACTGGTTACATTCAATGTTTACATTTATTAATACTGTTTACATTTATTACTACTGCTTACATTTATTACTACTGTTTACATTTACACTACTTTTATATCTACACCACTGCTGATACATATACAGTATTCTCTGACCAGCCTTATTTAAGGATGCCCAATGTGCCTTACTGCATATGCCACTTTTGCCTCTATAACAACATCAACTACTACCTCATACATATACTGTGTACATTAACTCATATGCTGCTTTGCCACTTTGCAAATGTCAATGCTAGAACCTTTAGTTTATTTTATAGTTATACTTTTTATACTTTTTTATACTAGTATGCAAAAACTCAGGACAGTATTATGTTCATTAAATGTTTAGTGTTTTAGTTTTAGAGTTGGTGTAAATTTTCATACTCTTATACCACTATGCAAAAACTCAGGACAGTGTCACAGTTTTACTATTTTATGCTTATGTCTATTATTTGTTTCAGTGTTTCAATGTTTAAATAGTTACTGTTGCACCGAGGGACTGAGAGAAACGCAATTTCAATTCTGTGTATGTCCTGTACATATTGCAGTTTTGACAATAAAGTTGACTTTGAGTTTGACAATAAGCAAGGTCTGCAAGGTTTGCAAAATGAAGATAAAGCAGTCTGGGAGCACGACAAATGGGCTCACATTATCAGCTTTAAATGAAAAATCAAATTAGAATCAAATCGTGGCCCCAAAAATGAGAATAGAATAGATGATGACTTTAGGCTGTTGTACGCTTCAATGTATAAATTTACTTGTAATTCCTTTCAGAAAACTGAGGAACAAAATTTCATTCACAATGTCAAGGAAATGTTTGCAACGAGAGTACAAGCGGAGGTGGGCTGCCACAACTAGACAGCTGAAGAGACTACGTGGACAGAATACTGTGGAGAGTGAAGACAGTGACCAAGAATGTGACCTGTCATTATCTACTGTTTCTACAGCAGAAGCAGTGATGGTCGCTCAGTCTGAGAGTGAAGTTGCAAATGCTCCTCCCAGTGTGGAGAGTGAAGACAGTGACCAAGAATGTGACCTGTCATTATCTACTGTTTCTACAGCAGAAGCAGTG
>JBBPBX010086976.1:3455-14795 GCA_038048925.1 Garcialebias charrua
TAGTCCCCGACTTACGAGCGAGTTCCGTACCTACGGGCCGCTCGTATGTCAAAAATTCGTAAGTAGGATCACAAAAAAAATTTTTTTTTTATAAATGAATACATGTACAGTACTGTACAGTCACCAAGCACTTAGCCTATCCTAACACAGTTTTTAAAGATGAAGGAGTGAGTTGAATTGTCTCCCTTTCACATAAAGGGAGCTAGCTCCCTTTATGGGAATGGAGCCTGCAGGGAGGAGGGAGACAATTCAACTCACTCCTTCATCTTTAAAAACTGTGTTAGGATAGGCTAAGTGCTTGGTGACTGTACAGTACTGTACATTTATCTATTTATTAAAAATATACAGTATATATATATTTAGGATCGGATCTAATTTTGACAGACTGCCGTCCGCTCGCCGCCGCCGTGCGGAGCCAGTGTAAACGCTCTCATTGATTATAATGGGTGCGTATTTGCTGCGGAGGTCGGACCGGAGTGGAGCGGAGCCGGAACACGTGTAGTGTAAATTGGGGGTAACACTATTAGGTTCAAAGCAATCCTTTTTTTTTTGCTTATTTGTTCCTTCACTTAAGTGAAGATGTCTAAATTTTGTTATATAAGCTTTATACTGTACCATGCACAAGTGAGGTATATTAGGTTTAAACACAACAAGATAGAAACTGAATATTTTATAATTAACAACCAAAGTAGTTTGACTTGTCAATATACAAGCTAATCAATGAAGTAAAAAAAAAACCTAAATCAATAGAGAGAATGGGACACACAAACACAAAACATCAGAGGGTGTTGAAGCAGATGTCACTACAATTATTCTGGTGGTGGTGATCATCAGTCATTCAGGTCAGGGCATAAGTGTTTGAATAGAAAGCAACAAGACTTATTTTTGTTGCTCCTTGATCACCTCTCTTCTGAAAGGTGTCCTCAGTTCTAATTATAGATAGGTCGCACATGACTTCTGATCTATATTCAATATTAAAGAGGCCTTTTGGTGAAAACTACAGTATTCCATTTGTGTTTTATTCAACTATTTGGGATGTCATTACAGCCTTAGCCTGGTAAACGTGACATTTTAATTGCCCTGGCAGATCCATGGGTCCTGTGTGTCCTTGTTATGGTATTTATAAGCCATAGTGTTAGTTGGATCGGTGGACATTGTGTAATGAAAAAAATACAGGGAGTGCCTAATGGATGGAGGGGTCAGCATGTATATATGAAGAGCTGAAGCAATGTCACAATTTGACCTGTCTTTATGATGGTGTTCCCAGTGTGTTGTCTCTCGGCCGCTGCGTTTTCAGGAGCAGGCAAAGGATCATTCTCCAGATTCACTGCATTAGTGTCTCCTACTTCCTCTTCATCGATGTCCACTGTATGTTGTCCTTGATTGTTATCTTCAGTGCAGGTAAGCTGAGGTTCTTCATGCTCCTGAGTAACTTTCCTTAATCTGAGATGGTGCACTCTGACACAGGTGCCTCCATGTCTAACAAAAACGACTGCACCATCTTGACCAATGACCACTCCTGGTCCTTTCCATTCTGGACAGTTAATTTGTTTGTAAAAGACTTTGTCTCCAGTTTCGTATCGCTCATCTGTAGGCCGTAGTTGTTTCTTCAGTGCTCTGCGTATCCTTTCTGAACATTCTGCTTCTGTATAAGCTTTTCTTGCCGCATGCAAGGCTGAAATGTGTTTGGCAACCCATTCACTCTTGGTGGTGCCCTCTAGAGCTGGGGCTTTGTCTATTAACACAGAGGGTAGGTTGGGATTCTGCCCGAACACCAGCTGATGTGGGCTAAATCCATGGACACTTTGCATAGAGTTCTTTGCCATCAGAGCTAGGGCTGAACGATTTTGGAAAATAATCTAATTGCAAATTTTTTTTCTATAAATTGCGATTGCGATTTAAAATGCGATTATTTTTTAATACCTTCTCAAGTATTTTTCAACAAACAGAAGCAATAATAAATCTGTTTTATAATAAACAATGTCAGATTTATTTAAAGCAGAGATTAAAGGTTCAGTCTGCAGTTTCTGTAGAACATCAGCACTTAGAAAAAATTTCAACAAGCAAAGCATTCTGATCCCTCCCCCTCAGAGCCATATATGGCTCTGCCCCCTTGTGGTCTGTTAAAATTCAAATTCAAGCTCTGTTTTTATTGGCTGATTCAAATTCAAGCTCGGTTTTTATTGGCTGGTTACAAACTTTGTTTTTATTGGCTGGAAAATGGCGGGTCACTTTTTCTTTTTAGAAATGCTTATTTACCACCTGGAGAAGCAAGGGGACAATATTTTTTTTAGTTTTTTTCAGAGATTACTTCTCTAACATCAATCTAGTGACAGAGTGAAGAAATATGTTAAAAATATATTGTTAGAAAAGTTACATATAGCAGCTTTAAATAAAGCAAACAAATGTATGACTTTTCACCATTTCTATTTTTTCTTGTTTCATAAACACAATAGTATACAAGTTAAGTGAACTTCCTAACTACTGTCTGAACTTCACATGACAGTTAATAAATAAATATAAAAAATTAGATATAAATTTTTTTAACTTACTGCTTTCCAGCCAGTAACATCATAAAAAATAAAGTGCAAAAAACAAAGAGAATCTGCTTTAACCAACTCGTTCTGGGAATTCAAACTCAGTGAACACAAAATAAACTAGTATCTGTTCTTATTAAATGTTTTAGATGTAAAGTTAAAAATAAAAAACTCTTGGAACAATAATGTAAACATAGTCCGTCAGTAACAGCAGGATGCAGAGCCTTGTGAACAGACTCCAACACCTCAATATCCTGCCAGGTTATTATAAGGGAGCGTGCATAACGGTCACCTGACAGCACCTGAGAAATGGCTTTGAGCTGCTCTAACACTTCATTTCTTTGGACCCCCATCTTGTTGGACATTCAGTGATGAGGCTGTGTTCAGAAAGTTTGAGCTCCCTCTTCAGTCATTGCTGCCTTCTTCTTTCAACTGTGGGAGAGACACTCTGTCATCAAAGTCAAAGTCAAAGTCAACTTTATTGTCAAAACTGCAATATGTACAGGACATACACAGGATTGAAATTGCGTTTCTCTCAGTCCCTCGGTGCAACAGTAACCATCTAAACACTAAACACTAAAACATTTAATAAACATAAGCATAAAATAGTAAAAGTGTAACACTGTCCTGAGTTTTTTCATAGTAGTATAAAAGTATGAAAATTTACACCAACACTGAAACACCAAACACCCCTAAAACACCAAACACCCAATGAACATAAGCATAAAATGAAATAATAAAAGTGTAATACTGTCCTGAGTTTTTTCATAGTAGTATAAAAAGTATAAAAAGTATATCTATAAAATAAACTGAAGGTTCTACTCAGCATTGACATTTGCAAAGAGTGGCACAGCAGCATATGAGTTAATGTACACAGTATACATGTATGTATGTATATGTCATGTCCTGTAATACAAAATAAAATAAATAAATACACACATTCACATCCTCACCTCTCACTCGTGCAAAAATTGAGGACCAGAAAAATCTTCTCACGTTGTTAGTTAAAAACAATGTACAGGTTTTAGCTTTTCCCAGTTTGTCAACGTTAAGTGAATGCAAAACGTGATGACTAAATAGCTTCACATTACTGAACATAATAATTAACATTTTATTTAAAACAGACAATAAAAAGGATAGTATAATAGTTGTGACATCACGACCAGGTTTGGTAATAGGTACACGTAATGAGAAAGTGCATCACCTCATCTAAATAGCTATGCTAAAGCTAAGATAACAACATTAAACACCGCTAGTTAAAAAAAAAAAACAGCTTGCGCAAAACGTGTGTGTTACTGGTTCTGTATTAATTCATATCACTAACGACAAAACAGTTTTTTTTAAATCAGATAATGAATGCGCTTTTTCACGCAGAACGTTAGCTTGCTGAGCTAGCTGCTAACAGGGCAGCGTCAACAACAGGCCCGGTCACATGACCAGCTCGCGCTCTGTTTATCTCCCGCAGTCTCATCAGATACACGTTTACATGGACTAACTTACCTGAATTTTTAACTTTTATGACTTCTATCGAGCCTGAAGCCATTGTGTTAAGAGCGTGCGGTGTCCCCCTCCCTGCCTGCTCGGTTTTGCTCCGCTCCGCTTTGCTCGGCTCACTCCCAAGTCACGTGACCAGTCAAATCGCAGCCCGCGCGATTAGTGAATCACGTTTTAACATATCGCGAGATAATCGCAAATGCGATTAATCGTGCAGCCCTAATCAGAGCCCAGTCCATGGCAGTGTTCCAGTCACATCCAGTACTTGCTTTGACCTTCATTAGGATCTCAGTTAGAGTTTGATTATGATGCTCTAGCAGTCCATTACTCCACGGGCTGTAAGCAGGTGTGGTTTTAACTTCAATATTAAAGTTTTCAGCCATGTCTCTCACTTCCTCGTTATTAAACTCACTGAATAACTTTTGTGGTGTGCCATGCACACTGATCCAATCATGGATAATACGTTTGACTATTTCAGAAGACCTCTTGGTGGTTAAGACACTACCAGCACTGAAGCGGGTGAACTGGTCAATAATATGTAGGTACCACACCCCATGTTCAAGCTCATGCAGATCTACAGCAACAGTTTCATTATATGTACTAGACGCCAACGGTAAACCAACAGCAGGTTTTGGTTTGGTCTTACAATATTTCTGACACACTTCACACTGGTTCACAACCTTTTTCATCAGACTGTTGCACTCTATGTCCTTATTGCCAGAACTAGTCAGAAGTCTTTGTATTTTATCAGCAGAGGCATGCCCAAACTGTTTATGAAGTTTCTCCAAAACTTTCATCTTTTCACTTGTGCTCATATTGTCGGTTGTAGTCAGTACAGTATTTCTTCCTCAGTAGCAGCCAATAGCTCATCAGAGTGAGTAGGATTTTTATTTTCACTGTCCACAATGTTCACACAGTAATGACCAGAGCTAGTAAAGTCCAGTTTGACGGCTGGTTGAACATCATTGCACTGTCCCTTTCCATGTCCAAAACGGTCCCAGCCCTTTTTAATGATGTTTTACTCAGAAGTAGTGGAATGTCAGCAGGTACCACTTCAGTTTCTATATTACACCTTTTGTTGCAATCTGAGCAGGTATCCTTACCTTTTTGATGGAGTGGACGACTCTTCCATCTCCAAACTTAAAGGGCCTGTGACTTTGTGTTTCTGTCTCTTTCATCATCTTCACACTTTTCTTTTGTAACACAGTACTGTAGTTGTCCAGCCACTTTTGTCCACAAACTGTCCTAGTACAAGCAGTGTCTATTATTGCTGAGCCAAAACATTCTGTCATGAATATTTCTGCATCTGTTGGTGATTCTTTGGTGTACAGAGTTATGTTGCACTCTTCCACATCTGTTGTATCATCAGTTATTTTAACAATCTCAGCTTTGTGTGGACAGTCTTTAACCCAGTGAAAAGTACTTTGGCACACTGCACATTTTGGTCGTCTTCCGTATTTATCCAGCGGGTTTGTACCTGGCTGTGGAATGCTGGGCTGTGGAGTTTTCTGACGAGTATTTTGCCGTCATGACTTGCCTTTTTGCCACCGTTGCTCTGTAGCAAACACGGACTCCTGGTTAATATTTTCTGCTGTCATACTACTTTTCTTTTCGCCAAATATTCTCTTCAAAGCAGATTTCATTGCAGCAAAAGTTATATCTGAACATGCTGTTAGAGCTATCTGTCCGTCTGTAATATCCAAACATGCGGTGTCCAAAAGCTTAAAAGCTAATGGTACATCCAGACCGAACGCGTTTTCAACTGCAGGAGCGTCCAGTTTACATGCAAAGTCAATGGGGGACGCGGCTCCAGGCGCGTCTTGGCGTCGGGCGTCACGTCACGTGCATGTTGAGCGTGCTGGAAAGCGTTTTCCGTGCACGTGAACCCACGTCAGCCTCCAAAGCATGCCTTGAACATGCTGAAGATTTCGCCGTTCAAACTCGTGAACGCGTGTGTCAACCAATCAGGGAGAGTCGGGGGGAGAAGAGAGGGGGAGAGTCCCTATGTGACGCGGAAACGAGGGGACGGGTATTGCGCAACTATGTGACGTATTGTTTGTGGGACACAGAAAAAACCCGCGAAGTCGTGTACTATGGAAGAGAAACTCATTGTAGCTGTGTGTTCGCGACAAGTCCTTTACGACCAGTCAAGTCTGCTCTACAGAGACAGAAATAAAAAGCTCCTTGCCTGGCGGAGTGCAGTGAGGAACTCTGTATACCGGTAAGCCCCCCCGCCGCAGCTTCACGTTCTGGTCTGGACACCACTGGGTCCAGTGCGTCCACTTGCGTGCGTGACAAGCTTTTTTGCCGTTGAAAAGGTGCTCGGTCTGGATGTACCATTAAACCGCGTCGGGCAGCTCCATGTTGTATTTTTTCATGCGCGAGTAACGCTGCTCAAAATCAATAATATAGTCCGCCATCGACATGTTAGCTTCTTTAATGACTCGGTCAAAGTCTGAGTACGCTTCATAGATCCTGTCCTTTTCCTCTTTTAGGAACAAATCATCTAGCTTAGCTAACAATGTGGTCATTCCAGTGTCTTTATTTAAATCGTCTACCGGAATTTCCATCGCCGTGTCTCGCGCCCTTCCAGACAGCGCCAGGGCGACTGCAAGCGCTTGCTTTTTCTTCTCCAAATCTGTAACTCTCGTCCAAATGTTGACTTCATTCTTCCAACTTTCATAAGGCTTTCCTTCTTCAAACGTTGGTGGAACTCTGTAGTTAGAAACCATCCTCTGCTACCAATGTTAGTCAATAAAAATAACTTCTTCTTTTGGATCGAACAGAACTTTATTCCACCGTGTATCACTCCAACAGTCACAGAAACCACAGAAGAAGAGTGTAAAACATGTGCTACTGGCATGACAGTGCCCCCAGTGGATTAGCATGTAAACTGCATGTAAACTAAACTAAACAAAAGTATAACAATGCAGCTCTGCAGACATGGCACACTGCTGTCTTGCTTTGTGGTGTTTCTAGTGTAAAATATTTCCACACAGCGGACATGTTGAGATGAAAAGTTGGTTAACCGTTAGCCACAGTGCTGCTCAATCTTCAATGCTCACGTTTAAGCTGGCTGCAAACTATGAAATGGATTTCCTGAATGTGAGGCGGGTCTTATTACTCTGGGTTCATGAGACACGCCTCCGTTCAGGAAATCCATTCCATAATTTGAAGCCAACGTGCAGAGCAGCTGGCAGGGAATCATGTGGAGACGTTTTAGCAGACAAAGACATGCATCATAAATCGGAAATCTCTGCAGGTTGGATAAAAAAAAATCAGATACGTAAATTATGCTGATATCGGAACCCGATACCAGTTCTGGATCAGATTGGCCCCATCCCTAAACTAAAGGTTAAATGAATGTCTAGGATTTGTCTGTGCAGTGTGCATGAGTGTCCAACATGAAACTTTGTCACAATATTCTAATTTTCTGACAGTTTTGTCTAAGCCATAACCATCAAAATTACAAGAAATAAAGGCGTGAATTCACTCTATGTGTAATGAATCTAGTCACAATATTCCAGTTTTGTTTACTGTATCTGCAGGTGAACTTTTTTGTTTTTAGTGTCACAGATT
Organism: Garcialebias charrua; assembly: GCA_038048925.1. NCBI lineage: Eukaryota > Metazoa > Chordata > Actinopteri > Cyprinodontiformes > Rivulidae > Garcialebias > Garcialebias charrua. The sequence goes on from JBBPBX010086976.1 coordinate 11,066, forward strand.
CTTACCTTTTTGCTGACCAAGAAACTTCCAGCTACTGCCAGTCCATGAGTGAAGTTGTCGATGCAGTTGGCCAGTAGATTAAGGTACCCGCTAGTCTGTCACATACAAAACCAAAAAGGACTTGTTTTTTCTAAAGTTATGCTCCAGTTTGTTTGCTCCAAGTGTAGTCCAACTGTCTCATTTTACCATCACATTCTATCCTGAGGCTGTTAGACTCACAAATCTCTAACCAGGATAATCACTGTGAAAAAACGGTGAAAATTGCTGTCATGCCACTTGGCTGTTGATGTGTGCTGCCGACTATCCATGATGCTGATCTCATGCTGCTGATTATTTCGTGTTGCTGTGTTCATTGGTCCTCATCTGCTCACAGATACTCATGCTTGTGCTGCTGTTGTTTTGGTGCATTGTTTTTGTACTATTAGTGCTTTGTGTATTCTTAGTTTAGTGAATGTAGTATATTCTTAGTTCATGACTCGGCTCTTACTAATGTTTTTCTTTAAAATGTGTGTTTTTGTTGGATGTAACTGGGACCCTGTGTACAGTTTTGTCCCACCTCATGTATCATGTGTGGTGTGTAAGACAAATAAATCTATCTGACTTTGACATTCTGCTCATTAACTGCAATATGATTTGATTCTCAACACTACCTTGATTTTTACTGCTCGATCCTGCAGACTCTGCTGTGTGGAGGATTTCCATGAATCTGCACAGTGTCCATTTTTGAGTGAAGCTTCTGCTTTTACACAAAAAGCTGAATCTGACTGCATCTGTAGAGGAAAAACACAAACATCTTGCCTGTGTGTCTATTTTTCCAACAGCTTTTTAATTCAACCTTTATTTGGGCAGGTTAATCCCACTGAACCTCGAGGACTCATTTACAAGAGAGACCCGTTTCAACAAAGAATGATGACAACAATAGACATTCATAAGAGAGGCATGCAGATTTTTTTAACAATTAAAAAAAAAGATGTCAAAGTAGCAAACACAGACAGATTATAAGGCAAATGTACTTTTTAGAAAACTAAAAGCAGGAACATGTCTGCGTTGGTTTTTGCTCTACATTTCATTCTGAACCTCAATTGTACAAAAGAACCAGACAGCAGCTTTTAATTTTCTGACATTTTTACACATGATTCAAGTTAGTGATCTTTTATTTTTCAAGAAATAACATATGAGTATGCATCAGGATAATAACAGATGACCTTTCATGTCCAGCATTCTAAAAAAAATCAACAACGTACATGTGAAGCTAAAGCTTCTGTTTTCTGAGAATAGTCAACTTCCCTGTTCCATCATCCAGAAACAACTTTAAGAGTTAAATTGAGTCAAATAAGGCGAGGTGGAAAAAGGTCGCAGTCCTCTCATTGTCACTGGGAAATGTTTGCTTCACTTCTATGACTGAACCACGAGGAAGTAATACAGTACAGTGATCAAATTTAGGATAAATGTAGGGTAGACTCCTCTGACAGACTGGAGCCCAAGTGTCTGTGCAAAACACATTGCATGCTCTTTTTGATGAAAACCAAGTCAACCAGAACAACTCAAATTGGATAACATCCGGGCAAGTTTCATCAATTGCTGTATTTCCCCAAATATAATATATTAATCTTAAAATCAATCCAAAACATATTCATGTAGTTACATTGATGTATCTTTTGTGACACTAAATATTCTACATGAAAACATTTTGAACCTTCTCTGTTAGTCTCTGTCCTGTCGGTCACTGCCTCTGCCTAAAAGCTGAGTGTGGGCACTGAAATGGATGAAGCAGCTGCTTCATTCCAGCGCTAAAAATAGACACAAGGTGCCGAGACGTGGATTCAAAATCTCCTTCAATGGCTTAAAAACAGACAGGAGGAAGGTCTTTACTATCATACTACAAGCAGACATTAAATAACCTCTCTCATTGATAATATTTCTAATTAACGGGCTTACACTTTGAAGAACATTGCTCCAAACATTTCCTTACAGGATTAGTAACTATTGTAATGAAATGTCATTTGAACAGCTACAAATCAGTGTACTAATTTTTTTTCTATACGGTATGTGAGTTTAAAGAACTTTAACAGATTATAAAGTGGGTAAAGACTAGTGTGGAGGTATAATCTAAACATGTATTTCTTTAGATTTTAACCTAAAAGAATTAATGAAATTCCACATCCATGGCTCTGATGGAATTGATAGAATTAATAACTACTGCTGTTGATCAAAAACAATGCGGTGTGGGTGTATTTATTGATTTGAAAAAAGCCTTTGACACTGTTGATCACACCATTCTCCTTCATAAGTTACATAGTTATGGTATTAGAGGTGTTGCATTACAATGGGTACGTAGTTATTTGAATGATAGGGTACGTAGTTATTTGAATGATAGGAAACACTCATGAATGAGGTGAAATCAGAATTCAGCACCATCACATGTGGAGTTCCTCAAGGATCGATATTGGGACCTAAACTATTTTTGTTATATATAAATGATTTGGTAAAGGTTTCTGGACTCATTAAGTGTATTCTTTTTGCTGACGACACTACTTTTTTTGGTGTGGGTGATGATGTTGAACAGACTTTGAAATTAATGATGACTGAATTTGTTAAAATTAATAATTGGTTCAAAATTAATAAGTTGACGTTAAATCTGGATAAAACAAATTACATGATATTTACCGGTAGTAACAAAAACAGATCAATTGATGTTCCATTTCTAATTGACGACTCGGTGATCAATAGAGTTCGTGAGGTGAGGTTCTTGGGTGTCATCATTGATGATAAATTGTCTTGGAAACAGCAAATACATTTTATTAAAGCAAAAATATCCAAATCCATTGCTATATTTTACAGAGTCAGAGATTTTCTGAATAATAAGGCATTAGTTCTGTTGTATAACACATTCATTGTTCCACATTTAATTTATTGTGTTACTGTTTGGGGAAAAGTTTGTAAATCAATTACAATGCCTATTTTTATTTTACAGAAAAGAGTTGTTAGACTTATTACAAGAAAGCAGTATAATCATCCATCAAATGTATTATTTTGTCAAACGAAATTGTTGAAATTTTACGATTTAGTTGATTATGTATATTCTGTTGGTTATGTATAGAGCACAGATTGAATCACTTCCTTTAAATATTCAGAGGTATTTTGTTAAAAGAATGAGTTGTTACCATTTAAAGGGGAAATATACAGTATATTTGTAAAGCCACAAATTAGAACGAGTTTGAGGGGAAGATCAGCCATGGTTCAGGGCGTTGGGTTGTGGAACGTTTTGGAGAATGATGGCAATATTTAAGAGAATGATTAAGTTTAAATTCTTACAATCCTATTTCTAAATTAGTTTAAGTTATAAATTGTATGTTATGTTGATGGTTAAAAGCTTTGTTCATTTCTTTTGGAAATTGAATAATTTGGGTGTGTGAATTGTTTGTTAGATAGATAAGGGGCAGATTAAATAAGAATTTTTTTCTTCAATCTGCTGCCTTTCATTTTATATTTGTTGGGTTTTTTTTCTTCTTTTTATGTGTATATTGTTGTGTATTTTATTATAAAATGAATGAATAAATAAATAAAATAAAATCAATGATGCACTTATTGTAGCCCCACATGAAAACTATTAAAATTATATGCCTAGCATTTTGTCAAAGTATGAATATCACCAGAGTTTCAGACTGAGATAATCTTTTGTTAAGAAATGACAGCTGGGCTGAGTTTAGTCAATAACCATGTTTCCATC
>JBBPBX010086978.1:0-14794 GCA_038048925.1 Garcialebias charrua
GTAAGAAAATATATTTTTATTTATTCTGTAAATGTGAATAGCAATGTTTAACATTACAGTACACTACTTTACATGCTTAAATGTGTGCGCGCGCTCCGTTAGCATGATAAATAAAGGTTGAATGAATGAATGAATGAATAAATTTTTTTTTTAAATATAATTTTCACCCCCTACCTACGAACGGATCGAGCTGCGAACCGTTCTCAGGTCCCGATCTCGTTCGTAACACGGGGGTTCCCTGTACTCCTACGTCCGTCTGCTCTTTGTGGACTTCACGTCTGCCTTCAACACCATGATCCCCCAAATCTAGGACGAACTACTGTACTCATACTAGGACTAAGCCCCTCCATTTGCAACTGGGTCCTAGACTTCTTAACAACAGACTTCAAGCATCACTGACATGATTTTTTTACTATGCATAAAATTGCTCAAGATATACATAGATCCCAGACACGCCCCCAGTATTGCTTCCGCACCACATCTAAAGGCGGAAAAAGGCGAGCAAGATGGCGAACAAGCAGGCGAACAAGCAGAGCAAATTATACGGACAAAAACACGAGCTACCACAGCTTCACCAAGGAACAAGTGCAAAATGGCAGTGGTCGGAGTTAAATGAGTTTGAGAAAGAAATCATGGCAGACGAATCGGACAACTAGTCACAAAGTAGTTACTCTGATATCATTAATTATTTAATTACTACGAAGAGCGCACACCGGCTTCACAGCGCAGAGCTTCACAGCTTTAAATCCAAAAAAGATGTGTAAACTGTCTCAATCATATCTAACCAGCTAAATAAAGGTTTAACTAAAATAACACACAGCCAGCACAAACAGTCCAAGCTGAACACGGACCAGAACCAGCACTTTGAGTGTTACCGTGTTGGAAGTTAGCATGTCGTTAGCATCTGGAGCGGAGGGTCCGTCGAGCTCAGGTCGGACGGCGTGGATCCGTCGCGGCCGCGGGGGCACGTCCCATGGGACCGACGCGTCGCCCGCACGACTTGGCTCCCGTCCTCCTTCCCCCACTGGGACGGTCTCCCCGCCGGTCCCGGTGGACCGTGCGAGACCGTGAGGAGGCCGTTGTCGCGTTAGCGAGATGCTAAGCTAACCACAGCATGCAAGACGGTGTTGCTAAAAAAAAAAAAAAACAGCTCTAACACACAGACAGTTGTACTCTAACATTGTTTCACAAAATGATTTATGTAGAATATTTTGTTTACCGGCCAAAAGCACGACGTCTTCTGAGCAGATCCAAGCAGAGTTGGGGCTGCAGGCTGCTCAGCTGTGAGCTCCTCCGATGAGATAAATCCTTCATGTTTACTTTTTTTTGATTAAGTGAAACCTGCGCGTTGCCCAAACGTCTACCCGACTGGAACACCCACTGACCCAACACAAAGTAACCATTGCAATTAATTAGAAATTAACAAAAAAAAAACAACGTGAAAAATACACATCCAGTAGACTGCGCTGTCAGCTGCGCTGCCTCTCGGAATGAGGGTCCACCCGGAAACAACGGTGATGTGACGTCACATGGGAACTATGTATATATCGTGTATCATTCAACTATGTTCGTTTTTGCAAACAAAATGATAAATCCATTTAATTTTGATTTAAAAGTGATTTTAAACTTTGCGCCGTGTTTATTCACGGGAAATCCGATTACACAAGAATGCAACATCTGTGACGTAGTATCAGGAAGAGGGCTCTGGTATTAGGTACGTCTCTTTAATAGCGGACAATTTAAAACCAGACGAATTTAGCAATCTGTGAAGATTTGAGCTATTTGTCTTCAGTTTGGGAAGCTGAAAATAGTTCGGGTGATGGAACAAGAAACAGCAGGATCTAATTTAGGTCTGCAGCCGTATGAGACTTACCGTTCAGGTGGAGCGAGGGGGGGAGGGCTCCGAGGGGTGTAGCTTTGTTGCATTCTTGATGAAGTATTTCATCTTTTGGGAAAGTGAAAAGGCTCACTTGTTCACTGATGATATTAGAACACCCAAATGCAACACAACGTAACGGCATTTTTCAAGTAAAAAAAAAAAATGCGATCTTCAGGCGAGCTGCAGACACACGCACACTGACAAGCCCAGGGCTCTGCCTAAGGTTGGGCATCGAGAATCGAGAATCGAGAATCGTTCGGAACCGGGACTAACTGTCCGGTTTTCCCGGAATCGTTCAAAATATTAATTGGCGATTCCTATGTTCGATGCTAGTTAGCCGACCGGAAGTAGCCGCCAACACGAAGAAGAATCCACCGGAAGTGTGCATCCACGATCGAAAGCGTGGCTTAACTTTAATAAAATGACCAGTCAGGTCAGTGCAGCACTTGCAATAATTTTCTATCATGCAAAGGAGAGAAGTAAAAAAGTGTCCTGTCTTTAACGCGCTCCACTGGATTATTTATTTTCGCTTCGTGTCCAACCGGAAGTAACAGTGGTCCGTCTGCAAAACGTTCCGCCGGACTTTTCGCTACGTCCTCTTCGGCTCCATCAGGCTCCATCAGGTAAATAAATAAACTATAAACTACGTCTCATACCAACATTAAGGCAGCTAACAAGTTATACTCCACTTAAAGCGATAAGTCAGCTCAGGAAATGCAATTTTTCTAGTTGTGTGAATGCCATATAGGCATTCACACTATAGTGATTCTGTTTATATTTATTATTATTATTATAGTTACTATTATTATTATAGTTACTATCTTCACTCCGTACGTTTCAGCACTGGCTCTCCTCAAGGATGTGTGCTGAGCCCTCTTCTGTTCACTCTGCTCACATATGATTGTACAGCCACACATCCAGGCTGTCATATTGTTAAGTTTGCAGATGATACAGCGGTGGTGGGATGCATCACAAACAATGATGAGTCCAGCTACAGACAGGAGGTGGAACACCTGGAGAGCTGGTGCAAAGAGAATAACCTTCACATGAATGTGAAGAAGACAAAGGAGATGATTGTGGACTTCAGAAGGAACAAACACACCCACGCCCCACTGAACATAAGTGGATCTGCAGTGGAAGTGGTCTCCAGCTACAAATACTTGGGTGTACACTTGAATGATAACCTCAGCTGGAGCAACAACACCACCAGCCTGATCAAGAAAGGTCATCAGAGACTCTACTTCCTCAGACGGCTGAGACGAGCTGGTCTGAGCAGCCCAGTCCTCACCTCCTTCTACAGGTGTGCAGTGGAGAGCATCCTGTGCTCCAGCATCAATGTGTGGCATGGAGGCTGCACAGTTGCAGAGAGGAAAGCTCTACAGAGAGTGGTGAAGGCTGCACAGAAGTCTGTTGGAGTCAGTCTCCCCACCATCACAGACATTTAAGGCCGAGATACACTCGAGCGTCCTCACGGTATGCCTATACGCAGCGTACGTACGCCAAGGCAAAAGCGTAGCCCCGCGTAGCCCCTCAGGGCATGTACGCGCAAAGCTTTTTTTTACTACGCGTGCGCGATACGCGTGCGCGATACGCGGTGTCTGACCATAAACTTCCCGGCGCCGGACTGTTTTGTATGTTACACAAATGAAATAAATTCCCCTTCTTTATCGCTGATCGGGCCTTTTCTTTTGTTTTTTTGCCTAAAGTCAAGTAACCGCTTCTTCCTCCGTTCACTCGATGATTGAAATGAATGAATTCAGGTCCTACCTGGGTGCGGCGATGTTTTAAATATCCCTGGTGGGCTGTGTGCTGCAGGAAAAGCGCTCCCTGTTATTATTTTTATTTCTGAGAGAACTTTTTATAACATATATAGTAGAAACACCGTATCAGAATGCTGGTGAAGATTCTCAGTCGTCCAGGACATGATAAATCAAAAAGGCGTTCAATTCAAGATCAACTGGACTTTATTTGTAACAGAAGACGTTTCGCTTCTCATCCGAAAAGCTTTATCAATTCAATGAATCAGACTGTGTGTGCGTGTGGCTTTATAACAGGAGTCACGCACCATCATATGTAAATTGCAAGCTGAGGTAACACATACATGTAAATTGACCGATCACACCTTAACAGTAGGGAGTTCCCTTGAAGTCTCTGACAGCAGACACAACAACTGTATGTAAATTGACAAAAAACACCTCACAGGCCAACAACAGAGGTTTCTCAACAAACTTTGCTAGTCTAATTCACAGACAAGACACCTCTGCTCCCATCCGATGTAAAACGTTTGTGAATCAGCCCCAAAACTGAGTTGTAAGTCTTGGAAAGTTGAAATCTCAGACCTCCTCCTCTGTTAAGAGAAGGTTTTTCTCTCTTAACATACAAAGCTTCCTTAACACCCCTCTCAAACCATCTGTGATCTCGGTCCAAAATTTGCACATTTTCATCCTCAAATGAGTGACCCTTGTCCGTGAGGTGGAGGTGAACAGCGGAGTTTTGTCCAGAGGTGGTGGCTCTCCTGTGTTGGGACATTCGTCTGTGAAGAGGCTGCTTCGTTTCTCCAATGTAACGGTCTGAGCAGACCTCGCTGCACTGGACTGCATACACCACACCACTCTGTTTGTGTGTGGGGGTTCTGTCCTTAGGGTGGACCAGCCTCTGTCTGAGAGTTCTGCTGGGTTTGAAATGTACTGGGATGTTGTGTTTGTTGAAAATCCTTCTGAAATTCTCTGAGACTCCAGCAACATAAGGAATGACAATGTTTTTCCGTCTGTTAGCATTTTTCTGTTGATTATTGTGTTTAGCAGATTTCCTCGCTGACTTGACAAAAGCCCAGTTGGGATATCCACATGTTTGCAGCGATTTGTTGATGTGTTTCTGTTCCTTTTCCTTCCCTTCTGTCCTTGTGGGGATGTGTTCTGCCCGATGCTGTAAGGTTCTTATGACAGAAAGTATCAGAACACCGCAGAAGTCCAGCGAGCTGCTCATGATGCATTCTCAAGGTTTCACTTTCAGCTGACTGAACGTTGTCAATCAATTCAGTAGGCGTGTCAGCAAGTGACCAATCAGCGAGCTCAGTTGAGTCCCCTCCGTGTGCAGCAGCTCATATTACAACAAGGAGAACGTGAGCTGAAGTATAGCAGCAAAAACATACGCACAAAATACGTGCGTATACACGCATATACGGAGGACGCTTCAGTGTATCTCGGGCTTTACACCTCCAGATGCAAGAAAAGAGCCACCTGCATCATGAAAGACCCCACTCACCCAGCACACTCACTCTTTGCCCCACTCCCCTCAGGACGGAGGTTGAGGAGCATCAAATGTAGAACCACTAGACTGAGGAACAGCTTCTACCCTGAGGCTGTTAGACTCATGAATAAATAAACAATAAGAATAAACACTGCAAAATATCACATCATGCTGATGCTGATCTGTTTTCTTGTTGCTGTGTTCATTTGTGACCATCTGCTCATACAGACTCATGTTCGTGCTGCTGTTTATAATGATGTTTTTCTACTACATTAGGGCTTAGTGTATTACTAGTTGATGTTTTTCTTAGTTATCCTAGATGTTATTACTGTTCTTTTTCTTTTTTTTCTCTTGCATTTGTTGTTGGATGTAACTGGGACCCTGTGTACATAATCTCGTTTTCATCACATGTACCACATGCGGTGCAAATTACAATAAAGACTCTCTGACTCTGATACAAACACGATGCTAACGTTAGCTTGTATTTTTTTCTTAGACAAACGACCTGAAATTTCTTCACAGTGTTCACCAGTGACTGTCCAAGGTAAATACATCAGTGTAACTGAATGAAGAGTGCCACAGAACAGTTACAGCATATGTTGTGAAAAGGTTGCATCCCTTTTCAGATGTGGATTCAACTCCTGCCATGGATTGCACTTACATTGCACTCAGACACATTACTACTATAGTTAAGCAAATCCAACACTTATCAACATTCTTAATCGATTTAAAGTTCTCTCAGTAGCTATGTTTACATGGGCAAAATTCTGTGACCGGATTGAAATGTGCTCTGATTGCATAATGAGATAGCACCGTTTACATGGGCACAATCCGTTCATGACGAGTGTTTACATGCAGCAGGCTTTTATTCTGATCAGAAGTTCTGACATGCGCAGAGTGGTACACTCCCCTTAAAAAAAAAAAAACGAAGAGGAAGTTACTTTCGTAAAAACCACAGAAGAAGAAGTTACTTCCGGGACGAAAGTAAACATACGCGTCCAAAATGGACCCGCACCAGACTGTAATGACGGAGACTGAGTTTTTACTGCACTCCCTGATTGAACTACAGGTGAAGCAGCGCGTGCTTTTAGTTTTTTTATTCACAGGATGAGAGCGCTGGACGTCCTCTGTCCTCCAAGCTGTCGTGGACAACAACTGTTGGTAAGATAATAAAAACGCTGTATGCTAATAAACTTTTTTGTCCTTTATTTTTCTACCTGTCTGCGTGATACTGTCTGTATTTGTTATTAATTACTATTCTTCCTCTGTTTTCCTGTTTCTGGAGCATCAGTGTCACGATGCCAGGCAGTGCCCTGCCATGATGCCAATGTCCTGCGCCACTCAGACTCTATCAAAGGGCTCATCTGTTGACAAAAGTAAGGCTAATACTGTATTTACTATATTGTATTTAGTATTACTACAACGATTACAGCTAAGTACAGTATCTCAAAGTAGAGATGCTTAGCTGTAAAGTTTTATTTAAAATAAAATTGTTTGAACCATGTCTTTAAACAAATAGTTAAATGTTGCCAAAATGTAAGGCTAACATTTACTATATTGTATTTAATTTTACAACTATTACAGCCAAGTATATCAGTAGACATACTTAGCTGTAAAGTTTTCTTTCAAATAAAATTTGTTTGAACCATAACTTTAAACAAATAAAAGTTGAACACTATTGACATGTCCTTTTTTGCAGTCTGTGAGGAACATTGGAGAAAAGGACGTCCGTCTCTTCATTGTTGGTGACCCTGCATACCCGCTGTTGGACTGGCTCGTCAAAGGATACACAAACTCTCCTCGTCTGACTCCTCAAGTCATTTAATGTTTACCTTTGCTCAGTCAGGTGGAGGTAGAGATGACCTTCAGGTTGCTGAAGTCACAGTAGAGTTCTTCTAAAAATATACTTGTCATGTATTTGTGTTCACATGCAGTTAACATTTGTATAAAATTATTATCACAATAAAAAACTGCAAATAATACTAGTGAACATCTGAGCTCTTTAATGGACCAAACATTTTAACACATTCTTAAACAGTTGAAATTGCTTGTTTGAAACAAGTTTCATTCTTAGTGCAATTTGAGGTATATCAGAAAAACATAAAAATTAAACGTTCAAAATGTTTTTACAAAACAGACGATGTGCACAGATCACATCTTGTAATGATGACAACAAAAAAACATTTGGTCATTTAAAAACTACAGTAACCTGTAATTCAGTAACTTCTTTAACAACTCATCACATACTTTCACAATTTCAATGTATACATGTGATTTCAGAAAACAAAATTGGTGACAAAATAATCGATTTTACTTCCAAAATGTATGTTTCTGTATCCTGATAGAACAGCAAATGTGTTTATATCCTGTGAGTCATGCAAAAACTCAGAGTCCTTATTAAACCACCTGACTGTATTAAGTTAGGACATTGTACCTTAATTGTACCATGAACTATCAATCCTAATATCTGTGTAAAAAATACATTTACAGATCTGTCAGGGGACAAACAAACATGGTTGTGGAGAATTGAAACATTTTCAAATCAGTTTTGAGTTGTTCTAAAGCACATGTGTGAACTTCTTGGGATTCCTCAGTAGAAGATGTGGGACTCTTGCATCTTCTGCCACCTGCCACCATCACCTGCCACCATCACCTGCCACCATCACCTGCCACGTGCCACCATCACCTGCCACCATCACCTGCCACTGTCTGTTGTGTGCTGCTGCCAGCTGCCTCTTCAAAGCTGGACTCATCATCTGAAAAACAAACAAAATAAAGTTTAACTGGACCTCTGATATGTTGAAAGTTGTTAGGTTAATTATGTGGTTAGTTGGAGTTTTAATGTACAATACAGTATACTATAGTTCTATGCAAGCCCTACAGCTACTCTTATTTCTTATTATAATTAAATTTTTACATATTTGTTGTTTCTAATTACTCAAGTAATACAGTACAGAGGGTTAATGTGTTTTGAAGAGTCTAACTTACCAGAAAGGATGCTTTGCTCCTGGTTAGCTTCCTCTCCTCAGATTCCTCTCCTCCTCATCACCTAGATCCACACCGCTGCCTGCTGTGTTGGAAGTGACAGATCTCATCAGTTCATCCATCAACACGTAAAATGAAAAAGTGGTGGGGTCGTAGACACTTGTCCCGTTTTTGTTTTTAGCTTCGTAGCACTTAGCTTTCAAGCTCTTCCAGCGATCTCCAGCTTCTTCCAGCTTTTCATGTACTTGTTTAAATAACTACACGTTCGGTCAAGGCGTTCGATAGTTTTGAGCTATTTTAACGTTTCCATTACAAATGTTGCATCGCTCACCGACCAGTTTTGCTTCCCCACCATGCGTTAGCGTTAGCATCTACCCACTAGCCAGGCGGAGGAGGAAACACGAGGGGGGAGAGGGAGGGAGGGATGGGGGTGCGCGCAGCGCACATGCGCAGTCAGGACAGTTTCCCACAGTCCGGTAAAAGGAACAGATCATGTGTTTACATGCGCACACATCGGGCTACGGATCGGCGTAAACCACCCGTTTCGAACGGATCGCAAATTAGGTCGGATCACGCCGAATACACAAAAAATAACCCGACCGGGGTGTTTACATGACGCACTTTTGATCCGATCGGCCGTTTGATCCGATTACTTATGTCCATGTAAACATAGTGTCTTTTAAAATGTTTTAATGTCTCTAGTTTTCATTATAATTTCTGTTTATGTTCTCTTTCATCCCATTGTGAGTAAATGTCACAGTTTGAAGAATTATTGAATAGGTTAGTTAGGCAATAACAACAGAGCTAAGTCTTAAAAATTATTTAATATTCTCTTTTTACTGATAATACTGATAAACCTGTTGTTTGTTTAGGATCCTCCCTGCAGTCTGTCCAGAAAGTCTCAACTGGAGGAGCTTTTTGCTGAGCAAGAGGCACAGAACATAATGTCACAGCTCCATGTCCATGAAGAAACAAATGGAGAGAGGGCTGCAGATACGAGGACATCCCACCAGGCGTTCTGTCTGAAGATCCTGCTGCTGGTGGTGGAACCAGGTTAGCCCATCAGTGGGAGCTCAGTAACATGGCTGCAGCATCAGACATTGGACAATATTATATGTATAATAATAATAATAATACAGTATATGTTGGTGAGTCCTCTATGATGGCTCTAATGTGGACTGGTGAGTCCTCCATGTTGGCTCTAATCTGCCCTATGAGAAATTCATAGTAAATTTAACAAAAAGGAAAAAGTTCATAGCATTAAATTCAAACAGAAGTTCAAATTATTTCATCCTGAAAGAACTTTGGCTAACTACTGTAGCTCATTTATAACATGGAGTTAAACTCAAAGCAGTCTCCTCAGATAAATAGTGTTACCATTATTTTTATATTAAAGTTTCTGTTAACTTATTTTTATATTAAAGTTTCTGTTAACTTATTATTTTTATATTAAAGTTTCTGTTAACTTATTATTTTTATATTTGATTGTTTCTGTTCAGTGCCCTGAGACAACTTCTGTTGTGACTTGGAGCTATACAGTATAAATAAACTGAACTGAATTGACATGTCTTTTTTTAACCCCGCCTACAAAAAGAATCGGAATCGAGAATTGAAAAGAATCGGAATCGAAACGAAGAATCGGAATCGCTCAAATTCAAACAATGCCCAACCCTAGCTCTGCCCGATACTACGTCACAGATGTTGCATTCGCGTGTAATCGGATTTCCCGTGAGTAAACATGGCGCGAAGTTTAAAATCACTTTTAAAGCAAAATTAAATTGATTTATCATTTTGTTTGCAAAAACAAACATAGTTGAATGATACACAATATATATCTTGAGCAATTTTATGCATAGTAAAAAAATCATGTCAGTGATGCTTGAAGTCTGTTCGTTAAGAAGTCTAGGACCCAGTTGCAAATGGAGGGGCTTAGTCCTAGGATGAGTAGTTCGTCCATCAGGATTTGGGGGATCATGGTGTGTTGAAGACGTGAAGTCCACAAAGAGCATGCAAACGTAGGAGTCCTGCACCAGGTGGGTAAGAGCAGTGTGGACCACAGAGGAGATGGCGTCTTCTGTAGATTGATTCTTGCATTATGCATGGGGTCCTTGTTGATGTTGACTGTTGTTTTGATGTGGGTCATGACCAGTTTTGGGTCAGAAAAGTGGCAGAGAAGTCTAAATATTTCAAAAAGCTAATGCTGCGTTCCAGTTACCTCGTATTCTGGAAACCGGGAAGTGGTAGTGATGTAATTTCCCAAGCTACCACTTGAAAACACGGGTTCTCCCAGTGGAAAATCAAGATGGACGCACGCTTTGTTTTTGTTGCCGTTTCCGAATATAATAAATTACTAACCAGATATGCACTCCTGACACAGAACATGTCAGAGGAGGATGATGACCGCCGAAGGTAATTGGGAATCAATCATTGGGAAAAAAGAAAAACTGGCTTTACAGCTAAGAAAACAAAAACAAACGTCTTCACTTCTCTTTGTGATTAAGTACACGCAACAACATTTTAGAACTGTTATTTTAGTAAAAGTTTAGGTGTTGACTTACTGAAGACGCGAGTATCCGCCATCTTGAAATGGAAACTGGGAGCAGAAAAAATTCTCCCACTTTACGAGTGGGAGTTTACCACTAGAGCGGGCGTTCCGGTTTCAATCTACCACTGGGAACTGGGAAATTCCCACAATACGAGGTAACTAGAACACAGGCTAAAGGCCCCGGTAGAGCTCTGCGTTCGGCCGAACGGCGCTATACGCGCGCGTTCTGTGCACACGCGTTCACTAGCACAGCTCTGCGTTCGTTCTCGCGTTAATTCTCGCGTTTTCGCTCCAAATTCTTGACGTCATTTGAGCAGCCACAGCGCAAAGCGTTCGCTGATTGGTCATTTGCTGACACGCCTACTGAATTGATTGACAGGTCGGGGGAGAGAAAAAAAAGGCGAGCCGGCAGCTTCACACAGCTTCAGCGCAGCGGTTTTCTGTGTTTATATCTTATTAAAAAGTTCTTAAAAAAACAGGGAGCGCTGGTCCTGCAGCCCACAGCCCATCAGGAAATCTGCAGAAACTCGCGCAGCCACGTAGGACTCTAGTTTAATTCGCTCTTGACAAATTCATTCATTTCCTCATCATTTCAGTCATGGAGTAAGCGGAGGAGGAAGCACTTGACTTTTGGCAAAAAACAAAAGAAAAGGCCAGATCAGGGATGAAGAAGAGTAATTTAATACATTTGTGTTACATACAAAACAGTCCGGTGTCCCGTGAAGACTTGATGCCATGTGAAGATGGGATGTATTTTGTCAATACGCATGCGCGAGCATGCGCAGTGTCAATAAGCCAATTGCGTCATCATGGAGCCGTGGGATCATCGTACGCTGCAAGTTACGAGCAAAATATAAGTCTGTGAATTGTTTTGTGCACAGTATACATGGTGTTATTGTGTATTTACATAATTTAAAGTGTCCAGTGCATTTTCTGAACCGTTTAAAGTGTGCAGCAGTGCATTTTCTGAACCTTCGTACGTAAATTGTTTTGTTGAAGTTTTGTGTGTAACATGTGTGTGTGTGTGACTTCGGAGTGAAAACTACGTTTGTTTATTTAAAGTGTGCAGTGCATTTTCTGAACCGTTTAAAGTGGGCAGCAAAAGTGTGCAGCAGTGCATTTTCTGAAATTGTTTTGTTGACACTTTGTGTGTAACATGTACGCGACTTCGGAGTGAAAACTACGTTAGTTTATGTGCGACCAGTGCAAGTCCGAACCTTGTGAATTTATAAAGACAATATAATCATAATCGACCTGTTCAGATTACTTTTACTAGCATATTTAGTTTTATACCAGCACATTACGATGAAGCGATGAATAACCTGAGAACAGCCTGAAAAGCTCTGAGGTTTAGTGTCTACACAGTACTAACGTTGGGCACGTTTTATTAAAAGAGGTGGGACACAATCTTATTTATCTTAAATTAGCACAGACAGAGCGTAGCCAAAGCCTTAAGTTTCAACATCAGGTGAAACACAAGGAGGAATAAATGTTGATAATTGCTTTATTTTTATTAGTCACTTTAAAACAGGTGTAATACAAGCAGGTCATGCAGGCACACTGCTGCAATACTGTGGAATAAATGCTGATAATTGCTTTATTTTTATTAATTACTTTAATTGTGTTTTGCAATGATAGTGTGCACCTTCTGTTTTTAGTTTGTAGTAAGCCTGGATGGAATTTTGGACTCTGTGCAGCTCCTAGAGATTAAATGTCCTCTAAATAGCTCCATGTCATTTGCACAGTTTCGTGTTGGCCAAATTGTGACATCAGATGCTCAGAAGATGACAAGGACCTTCTTACCAATGGGCAAAGTGGATTCTATGTCCAGGTGAGTAAATGTTGCAATTTTCAGTATATGTACTTATGTGACAGGTATTTGTAAACCTTCATTAAAACATATTGTACATTTATTCTTCCAGGTTCATTCAGCAGACAATGACATGCCTGGAGCTGCAGAGCTGCTCATCTGGACACCAACAGAACATCTGGAGTTGAACTTTTTTTTTGACAAAGATTTTACAGAAAAACAGATGAAACACCTCCATAACTTTTACTTCTCAAACATGCTTACAACAACACATCAAGAACTCTGTATGAAGCTGCTTTGGAGAAAATACCAGTCTTAATTGTTGTTTATATTAGTTTTTATTTTTATTAAAAAAATTAAACTCCAAGGCATAATATCACATTCAGACATATTAACTCCATCCATCCATCTTCTTCCTCGTGGTTTTACTTCATGTCACAGGGGCAGCAGCTTTGAGCAGGGAGTGTCCAGACATCTCTTTCCAGAGCAACTTCTTCCATCTCTTCTGGGAGGACTCTTACAGACTTCCCAGACCACTCCAGCATGTCCTGGGTCTTCCCTGGGGTCTCCTCCCAGTGTACATGTTAACATACAATAAAATGTACAGACAACAATAAACTAATTATTTTGCGACTAACATATTTGTTTATGTGTTGCTTTGTATGTAATTTTTTCAATAGCAAATTAAATGTTGAAGCTATAAAAAATTAGCTTTTTACAAGTTTATATTTGATGCTATCATATTCAGTTGTACTTCCATTGTCTTCACAAAACGATCAATGAAAGTAACGTGAAAGCTTGTTAAAGTGTAATAACAAATAGTTTTTCAGTTTTCACTTTTTGACGTGATGTTTTCAACAGCTGTACTACATCATCCATTACAAAGTGTTCTGTCTTACTTTCGACAAAGTAAGTCAATACAACTTGATCTACAACAGGCAGACAATGAAACAGGAGCAAATTGTTGTAAACAGGAAACAACTTACACATTTGATGGAGGACATTTTTCAGTAGTTGTGTTCTTCCATCCCTGGATGTGACCACTGACATCAGGCATCACAGGACCACGTTGATGTTGAGCACAGCAACTCTAATGGAACTGTTACCATTGGTGTATATAGTTTTAACAGCTTGACATAAAAAAAGACCAATTCCAAAATTGCTCTATTGACTGAAGTACTAAATTATGGTGTGTGGTGTCAAATGCTTTATAAACATCCTGGAAGAAGATACAACTTTCATCATAAATGTAGCTTGCTGTACTGTGCAATATAATAATAATAATAATAAGCATTAGTGTTTTGATTCTAGTGCCACACATGTATTAAATTAAAAATTAGCATGCATTTTCACGTTTTAATTAACTGCAGTCCATGTTGTGATCAAGTACCATGTTTTACTCTCTGCTTACAGAGATGAAAACATTAAAATGGTTTACCACATTTGGAGACACTAAATTAAAAAAAGGGAGTGTCATACAGCTGTTTCCCAGCTAGTGAAGATGTCATACAGCTGTCATCCAGCTAGTGAAGATGTCATACAGCTGTTAACCAGCTAGTGAAGGTGTCATACAGCTGTTTCCCAGCTAGTGAAGATGTCATACAGCTGTTAACCAGCTAGTGAAGGTGTCATACAGCTGTTAACCAGCTAGTGAAGGTGTCATACAGCTGTTTCCCAGCTAGTGAAGATGTCATACAGCTGTTAACCAGCTAGTGAAGATGTCATACAGCTGTTTCCCAGCTAGTGAAGATGTCATACAGCTGTTCCCAGCTAGTGAAGGTGTCATACAGCTGTCATCCAGCTAGTGAAGATGTCATACAGCTGTTAACCAGCTAGTGAAGATGTCATACAGCTGTTTCCCAGCTAGTGAAGATGTCATACAG
The DNA here is from genome assembly GCA_038048925.1 of Garcialebias charrua. Taxonomy (NCBI): domain Eukaryota; kingdom Metazoa; phylum Chordata; class Actinopteri; order Cyprinodontiformes; family Rivulidae; genus Garcialebias; species Garcialebias charrua. The sequence goes on from JBBPBX010086978.1 coordinate 14,352, forward strand.
CTGTTAACCAGCTAGTGAAGGTGTCATACAGCTGTTACCCAGCTAGTGAAGGTGTCATACAGCTGTTTCCCAGCTAGTGAAGATGTCATACAGCTGTTACCCAGCTAGTGAAGATGTCATACAGCTGTTTCCCAGCTAGTGAAGGTGTCATACAGCTGTCATCCAGCTAGTGAAGATGTCATACAGCTGTTAACCAGCTAGTGAAGATGTCATACAGCTGTTTCCCAGCTAGTGAAGATGTCATACAGCTGTTAACCAGCTAGTGAAGGTGTCATACAGCTGTTTCCCAGCTAGTGAAGATGTCATACAGCTGTTAACCAGCTAGTGAAGATGTCATACAGCTGTTAACCAGCTAGTGAAGGTGTCATACAGCTGTTTCCCAGCTAGTGAAGATGTCATACAGCTGTTAACCAGCTAGTGAAGGTGTCATACAGCTGTTACCC
>JBBPBX010086979.1:0-14794 GCA_038048925.1 Garcialebias charrua
TGGTCCCCGACTTACGAGCGTATGGACTTACGAGGATCCGACTTTACGAGATTATCATAATTAATAAAAATATGACATTAAAAAAAATTTTTTTGTTTAAATGTTCTTAATTTCATGTGTACAGCACTTTGTTGCAGCTGTGGTCGTTTTAAATGGCTTTATAAATAAAGTATAATTGTTATTTTTATGTTTTATTTCAATTTTTAGTGTACTCTGTACTGTATTAGCGATCGCTCCCAAATTCCCCCCGCCTGAAATATAACGAGCAGACCTAAGGCGATTGCTCCCGCTGCCCTGCCGCCTGACAGGCAACGAGCGGACCTACCAATCCGACATACCGGGAGCTGGCCGACATGCTGGAAGCTGCTGGCTTTTTAGGACCGTGCGTGCGATCAGAGGTTGCCTCATACGGATAAATGAGCTGGAAACTCTCTGTGAACTTTGTGGATGTGTCTGTTGTGGAGCAACCGCCGCGATCCTCCGCGATCGCTCTTAAAAAGCGCCGTGCGACAACATTAGCTCATCGGCTAAGGCTAGGCTAAATGCTAAGCGGACCCCCACCAGAACCAGACCGAACCGGCGGCCGGGAGCTCGCCTCGATGTCCGCCTAGCAGCCTAAGATGTTGGATGGACATTCAGCTAACGTGGAGAAGCAGCTCCGACAGCCTTTTTTGGATGGATGGACTCGTTAGCACGGCGCTAATGAGTGCAGGCCTAATGGCGGTGGCTAACAACAGCTCACGCGGTCAGCTTGTTTTGGATGAACGAACACTGCGGAGAAACGGCTTTCGGTAAGTTTATTAAAGTAAACTCCTTTTATGGCTTCAAATGTATGGACTTAACAAGCTAACAGTCCTTCCTCTAAACAGTTTGGACCGCGTTAGAGCAGCAGAATGTATGGAGCCCCGACGTGCTCGGACGTGCTAACAGACGAGACAAGCTTGATCAGCTCAAAGTAAGAAATTATATTTTTATTTATCTGTTTTGTACTGTGCAGTACAGTATGCTGTTTCTGTGATGAAAATAACTTTTTAAAAGTACAGCTGCAGTGCACGGGTGTGCACCGCAGCGTTAGCGTCTTTTTTCCTATTTACGAGCGCTGTTCCGGTTTTACGAGATAGCACGTGCGTTGTCGGACTTACGAGTTTTTCATCTTACGAGATACTCGTTGTAACGGAACTCGCTCGTAAGTCGGGGATCACCTGTATATATATATATATATATATATATATATATATATTATATATATATATATATATATATATATATGGTATATATAAAAATGTGTTTTAAATCCTTCTCACACTCTTGCAATATTTTAAACAATGTTTCTAAACTCTAAACAGTCTAAAAGAGAACAGAATGTCATGATTTCAGCTTTCTGCCTCGTCTGCTCTTTACCACCTGAAAACGTTCTTGACCACGCCCACTTCTCCCCTCTACACAGAGAACAGCTGATCAGCTGCAGCACAAAGTTTATGCTGCAGCGTGTGCTGCAGAGATGCAGGAGGAAGCTTTTTTTCTGCAGCTCTGGGTTGCACAAATGTGCGGCAGGTGGTAAACAATTTAAAATATTTTATTTAAAAAAAATATTCCACACCGACCGTGCGGCTCATCCATCAATCAGCCAACTGTGTGTCATGTCCAATCTTATTTTGAAAAACCGCGATAGAGTGAGTCCGCAAAAAACAAACCGCGAAGAAGCGAGGGACTACTGTACATCTGGTGTGCACACAAGGCCTTTATGTTATCTGAAAGAACAATTTAAAATAAACTGCATCACTGCTGTGGTGTATTTGCTGCCCAGTTGCACTAAGTGTTGAAAGTTTTGTCCAAATATAAAACTTTGAATTCCTTTTATGCACTTAAGTCAAACAATTCCAGAAACAAGGTCACAAACTGTGACATCTGCAACTGAACTCCCAAAGAAGCTTGAAAAAATAAAAATAATCTCAACACAGTCTATAAATATGTAATCTACACTGTGAGTCAGAACTCATATCAACCCTCCATTGTGCATATTCCCACCCTGATTCGAGATTGAAAGTCATTCTGTGTGCCCTTTCCCTCTCCGGAACAGAGACCAGCTAACCAACCAGAACGTCTTTGTGACGCTTGTGAGCCAATGGTTGCCAGGCTGTGTGAACGTGCGCGTGAGTGTGTGTTTGTGAGTGTGTGTGTGATGTAAGCTCAGGGAAAGGAGAGGTGACAGCGGCACGAGGCTGATCTAATAAAAGCGGAAGATGAAACGCTGTCAGATGCTGCGGCGAGCAGCTCACACGCCAGCAACGCTTGGTAAAACACACGAGTCTCCTCCTAGAATGTCTCCTTTTGCTCATACACACACACGTGGAAATTCTGACACACATTTCTGTGTGATCGACAGTTTCATGGTGTCGTAGCCGAGGTGTTGGCCTATAAAAAGCAGTGCTGATATGATTTAATGGGCAAGTCTTATTATAAGACTGTCGCTGGGCCGGCGTAATCTGGCTAGCGCTCCAGGGCACAACGCTGAGACACATGCACTACAATACTCCATAGCAGATAATATTGCTATGCGCTACATTGCTATTATAAGACAGAGCCATTTGCCACCCTGATACAGTACACTGCGTATGAGGCTGTCATTTGGGAAGGAGTGATTTATGACTGTGAGGCGGGAGAATAAAGACAGATTATTTTTATTCATGTGTCTTTAGAGGCCAACTTCATTTCTCTTTTGTTTGCGCTGCACTTATTTATTACACTGAGTCAAAGAGAAATCCTTGCAGAACACGCACAGACCCATACACGCCTTTGAGGTATTCATATTAAATATCTGCCGGGTCTGACCCACCCAATGTCACTCTGACATTGATTCTGAATCTGCACTTAATGGAACAAGATTTCCCTGCTAGTCCTCTTCCAATTTTTTTTTGCAGAGACTAAATTGCTATTAATTATAAATAGTGGAGCAGCTGTCTTAAAATATATGACATATCTGCTGGGGTATTAGAAACTGTGGTGATATTGCTTCTCCTGCCACTTTTAATATCAGCACCCTGGCTCCAATCACGGCCTAATAATGGATTCTCATTATGAGGTGCGTGTGTGTACGTGTGCTTGAGTGGGAGGTGGCGGGGAGGGGGTGCCGCAATTTCACTACTTAAAAGCCACAGATGACACCTTGTAAAAAGTTAATTTCATCTTAGACGTTTGCAGAACGGGGCTGTAAATTTAAGCTCTCGAGGTGCACCATAGGGTTATCAGCTCTGATAATTGAGATATTGAGTAATTAGATGTAAGCAATTTACTACATGTGTAAATGCAAAGGAGTTGAAGGGGGGTAAATTTGGACTGACGGCTAGGAGGAAAAAGTGAAAGTTTTCAGAAAGCTTTGAGGTGTGGAGAGAGTTTTTAGTGGCCATTGTTTCCTGGCTGCAGTTGTGGAGTTCTCCAGTAGATGGCGCTGTGTTTGTTGTGAGCACACAGGAGCAGGATGTGTTGCTCAGGAGCAAGCAACATGCTTCATCGTTTCATAATGTGATTTTAACTGCTGACATGGACAGTTTTGACTGCAAGTTAACTTCAGAAAGTTGGAAAAAATCACAATAATCTATACTTATTCTGACAAAGCTTCATAATTTATAACTCCTCATGGACAAACATGTATGCGTTCGTCCAAGATTTTATTAGATTATTTTCCCCCGGGGATTAAATCACTTAAGATGATGACTATTTCCTGTAGATGTTTTGCATAAGCACTACAAATCTTTAAAGAGAGAGAGAGAGGCATCTTCATGCAGTCCACTACTATTAAAAGACAAGAGAAAATCTCTTCCTGGAGTCTTCCATGCCTGTCTCCCTTCCTCGTTCCCAAAGCCTTTTATTTCCCAGATGGCTCTTCTTTAATGTAAAACGGGAACAAAGGGAAGTGCTGCCAGATCTATCTTTAAACTGCTTTAATTTTTTTCCTGTCAGATGAGATTGATTTTGGTGAAATAAGAGAGAAGAGGAAGGTTTCCACCTGGCTCCCCTCTCACGTCGTACTCACAAATCCTCTCTCTTCCTGTTACTCTGTGACCCCCCCAATACACACACACATGGTTTTTCTCTCTCTCATGGCTTCTGTCTTAATTTCACAGGGGAATCATTTGACAGATATTGCCCTTGAAGAGGCAGCCTGTGCCTCGCCACTGAGAGCAATGGGGGGTTGAGGGTTGTAGTGATGGAGGAGAGGAAGCCACAGAGTGAGAGTGATGGGGAGAATGAAGAAGAGGAGGGGGGAGTGCAGGGTAAAAAGTTATTAAGTGGATGTGAAAATGCAGCGCAGCCAAAAAGGTTAAGTCTGGAATAGGAAATTAAAACTTGCATCAGTTTTGGCTTTAAATAGATTTGGTTTCATTACGGGCGCCAAGGCCAGTTAGAGTCAAATCCCTCTGGAGGGAAGGAAAAGGAAAGGAGGAAGAGAGACACGGGGGAGGCAGGCGAAAGAATACAGAACAATAGGGGAAGCGGAAGGAGGCAGACTATCATGCCGTTCACATTCATTTTCAATCTCGGCTTGTTTTTTCCCCACTCCCTTTCCACAGCCAAGCGAATACCAATTCTACATACCATTACTGATTTAGTGCTTGGACTTTAAGTGGAATCCAAGGCTGCTGTGAAGCCTGAATACAAAGAGCATGAATGGCATTGACTAACAGGTGTGTGACCATTTCCCCCCAATCCTTTTGTTTCTATTTGCATTGACATTTTACGAGTCTTTGGAGTTCATTTTTGACCCTGGAGATTATGAAACTGCTCAGATCCCCATGGTCATTTCTGCACTTTTCTTTTGTCAGAGATGGGAAAATGATGAAACATGGGCCTTTTTGCAGCATCTTAAACACTGGTTCAGGCATGAAATGCATGAAGTGAAGGACAAGAGCATTTCCCCATTACACTTTCATCTCAAATGGACATGGCTTTAGTGGCTTGGTGGGCTTCACACTCACACACACCTGCACAGGTTACACAGACTGACCCTCTCACAGCTCTTATTTATTGCCTTGGTGGGCTCCCAGGGAAGAGCACAATAGAGAAGAGCTGTATAGATTGAACGAAAATGGATGAAACTGAGGGGGAGGAAAGAATGGTGAAAAGAAAGGTTGGAGGGAATAAAGCAGCCCAGAAAACGTGATAAAGATCAGGAAACCGAGACATGAAACAAAAGAGAATAAGGACACTCAAGAGCCACGGATGGATTCATGGATTTAGTCAGATGTGAAGAGCGTTATAATTTGCCGCCTCTGGCCATGCAAGTAAACATGAAAAAAATAATAATAATCATAGCATTAATAAGATTACGGTAACTGTTATGGCCATTGAAGATTAGACAACGTGACTGGTCATAAAATAAACCATATCCAACCATGTTATATTTTAAAAACGTTACATTTCTTCCATACAACTCTTTTGCCACGATGGCCACACTCAGCCGAGCGGCAGCTTAACAGGCTCCCGATGAAAGCTTTTTTTAATGTATGATCCTGTTGCTCTTTTTTTGTGTGTGTGTGTGCCTACAATGTACATCCACAGTACAGGTATGACTGCGACACACGTGTGTAATTTTCTGTCGCTGCCTTGCCATCGTGTCATCGTGGTTCAGTCCTTCCAGCTCAGACCTGTCATGGTGGCTGTCTCCATGATCCTCCATCTGCCTGCATGGACCAAACTGTATGGACCCATTGGGAAACCTTGGATATTCTCTGTCTACCAGACCCAGTTCTGGAGGGCAATCTGGGAGGGGCAGCTGCTGCGGTCATTGTTATCATCGTGCTGCTGACAGGACCTGCTAACACTGCTAACATCATCACGCCGCTAACAGTACCATGGTGTCAACTGGACCATGTTGCTAAGAGCACCTCATTGTCATCAGAACCACTCTGCCAATAGGACCATGCTGCTGTAGATTTATTTCTTTTTCACTTTTGGCGCCTTGTTTCTGTATTTTTGTTGCATGCTTTGAATAGACCCCAGTTTATGTTAGTTCAGTTTGTTAGTGCTCGCATCAAGCGTGTAAATTATAGCTGAACAGAACCTATGAGAATCATGCTGCTGTTGTGTGGTGTATTGTTTTGCACTATTACTGACTGATGTACATCTTAGATCTTTTAGCATACCAACGGGCATTCGTTTAGCGCATATCTTAATTGATATCTTTGATCCTTAGTTATTGTTTATTTTTACACTTCATATTTTTGCTATTGTTGGATGTAATTGAGACCCTGTGTACACAATTTCATTCCACCTCATGTACCACATGTGATGCGAATGACAATAAAGAACCTTGATATGACTTTTCCATTTGAATATCCCTCATATTCATTTGAACTGAACTGAAAATGCTCTACTTTACACTCCTCGTGGTTCAACCTTTATATTTGGAGTCAAAATTGCACCAGAAGTGCAAATGCTCAAGAACTTGTCATGGTATTGATCTATATCAGTGCAAATTAAGACAAAACTATATTATCACATTTTTCATTTAAAGGGGTATGGGCTTAAAACACAGGGGGTTCTAAAGAGTAATCAATCAATCAATCAATCACCTTTATTTTACCAGGTAGAGCCCGTTGAGATCGAGATCTCTTTTACAAGGGTGACCTGGTCAAGTGGTCAGCAGCACACGTCACATGGTAATTGACAATAAGCATTTGAATTTATCAAAAAAGAAAATAAAGAAAACTACAATTAGAATAAATAGATGTTGACTGTACAAAACCATCAGGATAAGACAGACTTATATAGGCATTATACATATAAAAACCGACAGACATCGGTTGAGTAGACCGACATCAGTTGAGTAGATACAGTTAAAAAAATCAACAATGACATGTATATTGGATAAGTAATGGTTAGAAACATCTGCAATGGTCAAGTTTCTTGATGACATTATCTAATACGGTTGACAAGAAGGATCTAAGCTGTTGCTGCTCAGCTGCAGGATCACCTACAACAACACTCCCTGTATGAGAAGTTCCAGTCTGGATTCAGGGCAGCTCACAGTACAGAGACTGCATTGCTGAGGGTTACCAATGATGTCCTCTTGGCTGCTGACACTGGCTCTCCCTCCATCCTTGTCCTCCTTGACCTCACTGCAGCCTTCGACACTGTGGACCATAGTATCCTCCTCCACCGTCTTCATGTGGAGGTCGGTCTCTGCGACACAGTCCTGGACTGGTTCAAATCTTTCCTCTCCAATAGGCTGGAATGTGTTAGTCTTGGCAACGCCACGTCCCAGACAGTTTGTGTCTCCTGTGGTGTCCCTCAGGGGTCGGTTCTGGGGCCCCTGCTGTTTTCCCTTTACATGCTGCCTTTAGGTCAAATTATTAATCAGTTCAACATTTCTTTTCACTGTTATGCCGACGATACACAGCTTTACATCAGGACTGGAGCATCCTCATCTTCCACCTTGTCATCTCCATCTTCACTCACTGCCCTCTCTGCCTGCCTGGAGGCAATTAGGGCATGGATGAATCAGAACTTTCTTCAATTAAACTGCTCCAAGACTGAGGCCATACTGATTGGCACCCCTCACCAGGTACAAACATCTCCTATAACAAGACTTTCCTTTTCTGGACAAGACATCCCCCTCTCCACCTCTGTTACTAATCTTGGAATAAAAATGGACTCCAATCTTACATTTGAAAATCACATTAAGCATCTGTTTAAAACTTGCTTCTTCCATCTTCGAAACATCTCCAGACTTCGCCCATCCCTAACTTTTTCCGATGCTGAGAAGCTCGTCCATGCTTTTGTCTCCTCCAGGCTCGACTACTGCAACTCCCTGTTTATTGGAATCCCTGGCAAAAACCTTCAGAAACTTCAATATATTCAAAACAGTGCAGCAAGGATCTTGTTGAGAGTTCGTAAATTTGAACATATTACGCCCATTCTCCATAACCTTCATTGGCTTCCTGTCGCCTACAGAATTCAGTACAAAACTGCTCTCATTACACATCAATGCTTACACGGAACTTCACCAGATTATCTGAAGGATATTCTCATTCCATACTCATCCACCCGTTCGCTGCGGTCACAGAACAGCAATCTCCTTCACATTCCGAGAACCAAATTAAGGACCATGGGAGACCGGGCTTTCAGTGTGGCTGCCCCCCGCCTGTGGAACTCTCTTCCTGACTGTCTAAGAGCCCCACAGTCTGTGGTTGACTTTAAGAGCGACTTGAAGACCTTTCTTTTCGACCAAGCATACTCTACCTCCTCATGATTCTACTTTTGATCTTAGCTGATATTGTTATTGATTTTAATTGTTTTATTATTTGTTTTATTGTCATTTAATTCTGTTGCTCCTTGTAGCACTTTGAGATTTTCATTAATGAAAAGTGCGTTATAAATTGAATTCATTATTATTATTATTATTCTCTTGGAGATAATAGTACTTCTCAAAAATTAAATCTAACATTAACTTAGCTAACAGGTGACTGCTGCAAGTAAAATGAAAGATGCGTTAACATTGAGGCATTTTCATTAGAGTCTGATTGTGTATGGGCTCATTTGTCCTCGGCGAGGCGTCTGTGTGGTGTACAGTGTCCCAGCCCATCACGGCTCATTGGCAAACAAGAGCTGCGCCGTCACAACAACAGTCGATCCTCACAGGAGGTAAAAGAGAAAGTGTCATGCTGGTGCACAAGGCAAAAGTTTCTGTATGAGCAAACGTCAGTAAGAGGAAGATTAGGATGGGAGGGATTGTGAAAGAAAACTGCAGCGACAGAGGAGGTGAAAAGAATTCTAACTTAGAGGAAAATTCCATTCAAACCAACTTTAAACTGCGATGCTAACCTTTTTGTTATAACATGAAATGACTGGAGCAGAGGTTGGAGACATCATTAGCTAAATGCGCTTCATTCTGCGTGATTTTTCAATACTCACACCTGTGAGCCTTTAATGCAACAGGTCAGAATTTTAAAGCTTCCTTATTAAAACAGCTCTGCAAATTTGCAGAGCTGGTTCATCCAAATGAAAGGACCCGCACGCCCATACAGCACATCCCCAGGTGTTTTCACATATTGTGTCTAATCAAACCTGTAGTTTGCCAGAATGTGCACAGACTGCTCATGACTAACATTTCCCCCCTCACTCTGGTAAATTTGTTGCACCTGTTAGGGCATAATTTCCATCATAGATCTGCCTCTGCGATTCATACTCAAATGCAACAAGAGTGAATTTCACATTTGGTGCTCACATTATTTAAACACAGTTTTTAAAAGCGGCCTTTCAGCGAGCTGTTTCTTGCCGCTCGACTCAAAGAGGCATGTTGGTGTTTTTCCAAGGCGCCCGTTGCTTTTCCTGTACAAAAAGTGACATTTATTTATGTGAGAGATTTTGTTTGTGATGACTGTTGCTACTCTGAAACGTTCTCTCTCTCGCTTCTTCTGAATATAACAAGAATTTAGCATAAATTTGTCTGTCAGCATAAGCATGATGAATTTTGTGACTGTGGTTCTGAACTCAGTTTTAGTCTTCTGCTACTTCAATGCAGTACTTTGTGTTTATCAGTTAGCAAAATATCTACAGAATCACTGGACACTAATGGTCATTCAGGTCATCTGGACCGTTTCTTTTTTGTGGAAAGATGTTTCGCCCTCTATCCAGAGGGCTTCATCAGTCTGAGGAGTCCCAAGTAAACTGTTTTCCCCACTAAGCAGTACACTGCTTTAGTGGACCAACCAGTTTGCTGGTGATAAGATGGTTTCTGGGGGTTGTCCTGTCCCCCGTCAACTCCTCCCTGGCAGGCAATCGCAGCCAAAGTGGTTCAAGACATCAAAGTTCATGCTCAATCATCCAGGTACAAAATGATGAAGCCCTCCGGATAGACGGCGAAACGTCTTTCCACAACAAAGAAACTGTCCAAATGACCTGATTGACCTTTATTGGATTTTGTACCTGGATGACTGAGCATGAACTTTGATGAAACTACTGGACAATTCAAAAAAGTTCAACAAAAAACCACTGGACTTTATTTGGAGCAGAAGAAGTTTAACCTCTGGACAGATTTTATAGAGACTTTCAAAAAGCAATCATTGGAGGCTCATCTACAAATGATTACCTTTTGGAGTCAACCAGATTCAAGATGGCTACCATAGCTAATCAACCCAGTTAATTTTTTGAGATTTTGAACTAAACTTTGGTGTGGGAGTAGCTGAGAGTCATCCCCATCACATGCACAGAGTGATAACAAGCCTATTTCAATCTGGCATGTAAACTGCATCCCTTCAAGAAATGCTAGGTTTGAGTTTAGTAAACAAAAATAATCCTAGATATGTAGTAGTCTGTCATTTAGATGTGTTTAATACGTTGAGACACATTTCAAAATTTGTAAAGCAACATATTACGTTTAGCTTTAGGCATAAAAAATAATTTCTACCACACTAAGGAAATCAGTGCTAACAACACTGTATGCTACGCATCTACACACTTATCTGTCAGTGTTGCCTTCCATCCATCCAGCCATCCATCCAGCCATCCATCCTCTTTCCTAGCTGTTTCTTTCAGTGTCATGGGTAGCTAGAGTACTTCTCCAGCAGTGGCTGTGTGAGCGGCGGGGGACGAGACAGACAACCATTCACACTCTCAATCACACCTAGGGACAATTTAGAGCTGCCAGTGAACCTAACATGCCTGTTTTTGGCCTGCTAGAGGAAACAACCTGGAGAAAACCCATTCACGGGGAGAACATGCAGAAAGACACCAGGCCAGGAAGCAAACTTGTCCTTCTTGCTGTGAGGTGACACTTTAAAGGTGCTATAGTTTCTGGAATACGCTGGAACTTAGAAAATTTTTGAACAGAGACACCTTTCTGGTCCCTCCCCCTTGCCCTCGGCTGAACTGCAACTCAGCCTCCATAGCTCCGCCTCCACTGCATGTCCTGTCTCGTGAACGCGCATGTGATACTGTAACCTTCGTTATCTTTATTGTTTAGTTTTAATAATAAATGATTCAAGCAAAGACACTTACTTGTCAAGCAGGAATGTTGCTAAAGGCCGCAGTATAGCTCTGCGTTGGGCCGAACGCCGCTCTACGCGCGTACTGAATTGATTGACAGGTCGGGTGGGAAAAAAAAGGCACAAGCTGCAGCTGGCTCTTGCTGCAGCCGCTGCGATGTTCTGTGTTTATATGTTAATAAAATGTTCTAAAAAATAAAATAAAAACATGGAGCACTGGTCCAGAACACCAGGAAATCTGCAGAGCCTCGTGCAGCCACATTGAACCAGAGTTTAATTTGCTCGTAACAAATTCATTCATTTCCTCATCATTTCAGTCATGGAGTCAGCGGAGGAGGAAGCGATCACTTGACTTTTGGCAAAAAAACAAAAGAAAAGTCCAGATCAGGGATGAAGAAGGGGAATTTAAAGGGGACCACACATGCAAAATTCACTTTTTAATGTTTTTTTACTCAACTTTGGGTATTTACTTCATAAAAAAACAGTCCTTGTGCCAAAAAAATGCACCCAGTGGTTTATTTACTCTAAGTAGATTTATTTGTCTGTGATTAAAAACGCTTCGTTTCACACTTCCTGCGGTTTGTGACGTCACAAACCGTAGCCAATCACCTCAAACCTGAGTCCAGCCCCTCACCTAGCAACCCCTGGTGATGCTCCACCCACTTGAGTATAAAAGATGTCACGGTTGCCTAGCGGTTTAGGAGCTGACCTGGCGGTCATTTATTTATTTATTTATTCATTTATTTAGCCCCCGGGGGGCTAGGGGTTTGCCCTGCTCCAGCCATGCAGCACATCTCGAGTAAAACCAGAATGTTTTATTACCTTGTTTGAATGAACTCTGTCTCGTTGAAACTGTGCACACACACTCTCGCGGTTTGGACTTGTTTCTTATATGATGAAGGACTACTTTTGCACAACTGTCAGTTTGGTTGAGCGGTTACGACACTTGAGCGGCACGCAGGAGACCAGAGATCGCATCCTGTCAACGGCATCTTTTTTTTCCCCCTTTTTTTTAAAGCCTTTTGTTTCTGAGAAATCGGGGTGAGACTAGATATATACATCGACATAATAATACTTTATAATTGTTATTTTTACGTTTTAGTTCAATTTTTAGTGTAATATCGCTCCCAACGCGCAGCCGGCAGAAAACTGTGCAAACACACACACTCTCTCGCGGGGCGACAGTCTGTACCATCAAGCACCACTGATCGATATATTTTCAGATTAGCAACTTATTTATTTTAAGAATACCTTTCACTTCATCAAAATCTAATCAAAACTTCAGCGTTCTAAATGTAGGTGGTTGTGATTGTTTCTTATACGATGAAAGACTGCTTTTTGCATAACTGCCCGGTTGGCCCAGAGGTAGTGAATTGGACTCGTCATCTGAAGGACACGGGTTCGCGTCCCGGTCGCGGCATCTTTTTTTTTTTTTTTTAAGCCTTTTGTTTTGCAGACCGCCGGCGAAGACGCGTGCGGGAGTTACTGGGAGCTACTGACTTTTGAGGTCCGGGGGTCCGGTCAAAGGTTGCCTCATGCGGATAAATTAACTGGAGACATTCTGTGAACTTTGTTTGTGTGTGGACTGAAGCAGCGATCGCTCCCAAAAGCGCCGCATGCAACGAGCGGAGCTAACACCGCCCGCTCGGAGGAGGAAAAGCTATCAGTGGGCTAATGCTAAAAAAAGGAGCTGCAAATGGCGGCGCGCGCAGAGGGCTTTTGGTAAGTTATCTTAAGCTACTAGCACTAACAGTAAGTCAAATGAGTAATAAAAAAGAGCTAATTTTAAAATAACAACATATTAGAGATACTGGCTGTTACAGAGGGCGTAGTTAATGTAAATAGGTCTTTGTAGGGCGTGGCTTTCAGACCTCATTATTCATAAACCGGTCGTTTAGAACGGAAGTGAAATTTGGCAGAATTAGAAAGGGGATATTTTATTATCTAAGCATTATTTTGTGTATAAAATTGACTGAAAATGGTCTGGATAGCCCACAGATAAACCACAAAAAATTATATATCCTACATTTGGTCCCCTTTAATACATTTGTGTCACATACAAAACAGTCCTGCATCGCTTTGCAATCCTTTGAACGAGAACGTGCGCGCTGCAGGCTGGGACAGGGGGAGATGGGCGTGAAAGCTTGTTCATGAACAAAACTCTGTTTTTATTGGCTGGTTAACGGCGGGTCACTGTGGGTTTTTAGAAATGCTTTTAGTACCACCTGGAGAAGCCAGAAGACTATAGTTTTTTTTCAGAGATTACCTGTCTAACATCAGTCTGTCAGGAGATAGTGACAGAGTGAAGAAATATGTTAAAAATATATTTTTAGAAAAGTTACATATAGCACCTTTAACCACTGTGCTCCCATGACTCTCCAGTTCTGTCATTTAACCAAACTTAAAGACTCTTATTGGGACATTGCAGCTCAACCAGTAAGTTGTTTTGTATGAAAATGTTTTAATTTATTAAACGTAAATGAAATAATTTGAATCCCAGAAATGGCTTTAAATACTTTAATCAAAACTACCTGAATTATAAAAGGAAAGCAGAACTTCATTCATTTATTCATCCCCCATAATTTCCAGAATTAAACTTCCTGACCTTCCCGTTAAACGAGGCAGACGTTACCATTTCTTAATTAACTTCAGGCAGAAATGTGATTTGAATTAAGTGAAAGGAAAAATAAATTTTCACATAAGAAGATAAAATTAAATGCTTCTGGTCCAAAGGAGTCTGCTAAAGTTCCAGATACCTGCAAACTGAATTACTTAGAGTGAAGCACAAATGAAGTCCTTTTAGCAACATTTATAGCGTTTAGTATATTCTGTGTACACAAACACACAGAGAAACACACTCCACGCTCTTCACTTAGTGAGTGCTTGTCTCGTCTCTTGGTATCCAGATCAAGGCCACAGACAAACTTTAAGTGCACAGCCTTCTAGTTGAGCCTGAAATATTGCTCGTTTCTTCAAAACAGAAGAGTGCAGCAGCAATGATAGTGCTCCAGGAAGAAGAAGAAGGAAAAAAAGAGATTGTCTTTAAGTGTGTGTAAAAAATACAATAAAGTTGTGATGGGCTGCCTTTAAAGGCCTGTACTTTGCAGGCTGTGTGCTGAGGCAGGGATCTGTGCTAAAGTGAGCGTGTTATATATNTATATATATATATATATATACATACATACATACATACATACATACATACATACAGATAGTCCTCGACTTACGACGGCCTCGAGTTACAACGTTTCGTGGTTACGACATGCATCTCCCATAAAAAATAAAAATAAATATTTAGAAAAATTTATTTTGAAAAGCCAAGTTACGCAGTTTCCGGTTTTACGTTCTTAACGTAGCGGCGGATAAATACTGCCCTGTACGCTCTAAAAAAGTTAAGTCTGGTCCTCTGGACATAAAAAAATAAAATAAACTTGTTGGACCAAGCTGGACAGGCAGCAGCTGTGGAAAAGTAGCCGTTTTATGGACGGCCGTTTTATGGACGGCCGTTTTACGACGTAAACAAATAGAGAATACTGAGGAGGAACGGAGGAAAAGGCTTCACCAGCATTCCAGTAGGTTATTAACTCTTTCTTCCCTTCATTATGGCTCCCAAATGTATGTGTTTTTTGATAATTATGTAGGGTACTGTGTTAGGATAGGCTAAGTGCTTGGTAAAATACAGTACTGTACGTATAAGGTGCAGTTTGGACGTATGTTCCGACTTACGTCGAAATTCGGGTTACGACGCAGCGCAGGAACGGAACTCCGTCGTAAGTCGGGGACTACCTGTATATATATATATATATATA
>JBBPBX010086980.1:0-14794 GCA_038048925.1 Garcialebias charrua
ACCGCTGAAGCCCAGAGCTCAAATGTCCAACATAAAACTAACTTGACCGCGGTTTAATGTTGCGCTATGGCTCTGCAGACATTGAACGTTGTTGTCTTAGTGTTTAAATACTTCCACACAGCGGACACATGTTACAGTACTTTGTTACGATGAAAAGTCGGCTACCTGCTAGCTAAGATGCTACTCACCAGTGTTGTCAGAACTTGTGACAGAAACAAGTGTCCAGCTCCATGTAAACATATCCATAACCAATTGTGACCAGCTCCATGTAAACATATCCATAACCAATTGTGACCAGCTCCATGTAAAAAATCCATAAGCAAACGACCCGCTTTTTGAAAACGATGCCACAACAAACCCAACTGAGTACTCAGTTGTCCTCACGCTGCAGCTGGCTGCAAACTATGACATGGATTTCCTGAATGTGAGGCGGGTCTTATTACTCTGGGATCATGAGACACGCCTCCGTTCAGGAAATCCATTCCATAGTTTGAAGCCAACGTGCATCATGGATCAGAAAATATCGGCAGGTTGGATCAAAAATCTGATACGTAAATTATGCTGGTATCGGATGGTTTCCGCTTCTTGCTCAGAGGGCGGGCCAGAGGGAGGGCCAGGCTCCGTGATACACGGGCACCGGCCCGTGTGGGCCCGTGTCCAGAACCGCCACAGGGTGCGGGTCCATTTTTGGCACGTCTGTTTACTCTCATCCCGGAAGTAACTTCTTCTTCTGTGGTTTTCACGAAAGTAACTTCCTCTTTGGTGTTATTTTTTTAAGGGGAGTGTACCATTTTGCGCATGTCTGTTCTTCTGGCCAGAATACAAGCCTGCTGCATGTAAACGCCCGTCATGAACGGATTGTGCCCATGTAAACATGCTATCTAATTATGCAATCAGGACACATTTCAATCCGGTCACAGAATTTTGCCCATGTAAACATAGCTAGAGTATAACTGTGTGTGTGTTGGAACTGAGTTTTAACATGTCTCTGTGGTATTTAGCTTAGCTACGCTAAGCTATGTGCTAACACTAATATTTTACTGTGTTACTGTGTGTTTGCAAAGTAAATCTAAGATATAATTATAAAAATCAATATAAAATTGTATGTAGATCTTTTTGAATGAGTAAAAATAGCAACTGTATTATTTTTTTTGCTTTGAGTAGCAAACTTGGAGTCTTATTTTAGACTTTGTGATGCAAGTGTGACAGTGTTTACTAATCTTTTTTTTAAGGTACAGATGAGTGAAGGACCGAGTTTGATTTAAAAAAAAAATCTACAGTGTACGAGGACTCTCCTAGACCTGGGTACAGTCTTGGATCCTAACCCGTACAGCCTCGGGTCCTGAGCTGCTCCTGTCAATCCACATGAAGATGAGGAATCAGTTCCAGTTTGCGACCTGGTGCTGCATCTGAGGACCAAGATTATACATGACATGCTCTGTTTCCTGAAAGTCAGGGTGATTCTGAACTGCTGAGGTTAATAACAGAAAATATTATTATCTGGACATTTGAATGTCCAGAGGACCAGACTTAGCTTTTTTGGATTATGTTTGTTTGTTTATGTTTATTAAATTTGTTCATTTTTTACAACAACAAAAAAACACAATACAAAACAATCCCATAAATGATAATGTACAAAATATTTAAAAAATGAAAGTTAGCAGAAAGAAGAAAAAATCGTATTATATCTGCCCCTTTTTTCAAACAATCAGTTCAAACAATAATAATCTTCCAGTAACAGAACAAAATGAATAACTCTTTCTAATTTTTTAACTCTAATACAATACACATGAAACTACTTCATTTTTTTTAACAATTTAGTTTTGATCATTTTCTTAAATGTAAACATTGACTTGGCATTTTTAACTACATTCTCCAAGCCATTCCATAATCTAATTCCCTGGATTGAGGTAGAACGTCCCTTCAAACTAGTTCTGAATTGTGGTTTTACAAACATCTCTGTCCCCTTAAGATTATAACAACTTTGTCTTTTAACAAAATGCATTTGGATATTTAAAGGTAATGCATTATTTTGAGCCCTATACATAACTGATAAAATATTATAGTCTACCAAATCATGGAACTTCAATAACTTCAGTTGATAAAATAATGTACTTGATGGATGACAGTAATGTTTTCTAGTGATAATTCTTACAGCTCTTTTCTGTAATACAAAAATAGGCTTTGTGATTGTTTTACACGCTTTCCCCCAAACATCAATACAATAGATTAAGTGTGGAACAATGATTGTGTTATACAACAAATACAGAGCTTTATCATTCAATAGGTCTCTGACTTTGTACAGTACTGCAATCGATTTAGCTATTTTTATTCTTACAGAATTTATGTGTTGTTTCCATGTCAGTTTGTCATCAATGATAACACCCAAAAACTTCACCTCACTCACTCTACAAATCTCAACACCCTCAATTTTGAGTGGAACATCAACAGTTTTCTTTTTATTACTGAATATCATGTAATTAGTTTTTTCTAAATTTAATGATAATTTATTGAGTTCAAACCAAGTTTGTATTTTGACAAATTCTGTCTTTATCAATTCTAACATTTGTTCTACATCTTTACCTAAACAAAAAAATGTGGTATCATCTGCAAAAAGTACACATTTAAGGAGTCCTGACACATTTACCAAGTCATTCACATATATATTATATTAAGATTGTTTTTACACCTGATGGTCCAGTAAACTCAGTTCTGTTGGGGACCAATAATCATAAAATGTGTTTACATTTCAGCTGGTGCAGTTCGCTTTCACACTGCACTAAGTAAATCGAGCCCACTTCCACCACCACTCCCCCACCCGCCTGTAGTGGTGCTGCACCCAAGAACTACTGAAGAAAACAACAAAAAAACCTTTGAAGAAGACACTTCTTCTTCTCAAAATAAAAACAAAAATGAAGTGGCATCAAATATGAGCAGTTTTATGATGTCTGTTTTGTCATTTTTCAACAATGGACTCAGTATGAGTGGAAGATGAGGCAGAAGACCATGAAGAATGTTGTTTTTCACACAAGATGGGTGACTGTTCTGTATGAGGTAAGAGAAATGTGCCTTCCTGTGCTGTAGTCCACTTCCTACTTTTGGAGTGGTCTCCGGTCTGCTTGCATTCACACTGCATTCGAACCATGCCCGAGTTCACTTAAACCGAACTAAGACCTAGGTTTTTAGGCGAACAAGAGTTCACTTTTTTGGTCTGTATCAGAGTTTGCGCATTCACACCTCCCCAAATGAACCTGACTTTGTAGTCAAACTGACTAGAGTTCAATTAAAGTGGACTAAACAGGGCTGGTGTGAATGCACCCCAAAAAATCAGTTAAATAAAAAAAGCTTTGAGAATAACTTTAAAATCAGAAACTACATGGGCCTCCATCATTCCTTGTTGAAGAATATTTTTGGTCTGATATTTATTCCGTAGCCCACTTTGATAAGCTGCATGTAGAAGTAATTTTGATTAAAAGGCACAAGACAAATCACCCACAGTTCTCATATTGTATTCAATTTCAACTGCTTTGAATTCTTAATTATAGGCTTTTTACTTTGAACTTTATCAGTCTCCCCATAGAGGAGGAACCATACAGCAACATGCACATTTTATGTTTGTATATGTCAATAAAACACATAGTAAATTGACAAGTTGCCAAAGAACAATCACTACATCTAGATTTTATTTATGTGCAGTAGAATAATGCCTAGTTCAGAGACAGATTCAGAGATTCATAGTTTCTTTACTGTCATTTGCACCAGATGTGGTACATGTGGTGGAACGAAATAATGTACACAGGGTCCCAGTTACATCCAACAATAAAATGTAGAAGAAAAACAGTAATGACATCTAAGATATGAACTAAGAAAAACATTAACTAAAAAATATGCTAGGCACTAATATCATAAAAACAACAAACAATATGACGAATAGCAGCACGAGCATGAGTCTGTATGAGCAGATGAGCACACCTCTTCTGTTTACTCTGCTCACATATGATTGTGCAGCTACCATCCAGGCGGTCATATTGTTAAGTTTGCAGATGATACAGCTGTGGTGGGTTGCATCACAAACAGTGATGAGTCCAGCTACAGGCAGGAGGTGGAACACCTGGAGAGCTGGTGCAAAGAGAATAATCTTCACATGAATGTGAAGAAGACAAAGGAGATGATTGTGGACTTCAGAAGGAACAAACAAACACACACCCCACTGAACATAAGAGGATCTGCAGTGGAAGTGGTCTCCAGCTACAAATACTTGGGTGTACACTTGAATGATAATCTCAGCTGGACCAACAACACCACCAGCCTGATCAAGAAAGGTCATCAGAGACTCTACTTCCTCAGACGGCTGAGACGAGCTGGTCTGAGAAGTTCAGTCCTCACCTCCTTCTACAGGTGTGCAGTGGAGAGCATCCTGTGCTCCAGCATCAACGTGTGGCATGGAGGCTGCACAGTTGCAGAGAGGAAAGCTCTGCAGAGAGTGGTGAAGGCTGCACAGAAGATGTTGGAGTCAGTCTCCCCACCATCACAGACATCTACACCTCCAGATGCAGGAAGAGAGCCACCTGCATCATGAAGGACCCCACTCACCCAGCACACACACTTTTTGCCCCACTCCCCTCAGGACGGAGGTTGAGGAGCATCAAATGTAGAACCACTAGACTGAGGAACAGCTTCTACCCTGAGGCTGTTAGACTCATGAATAAATAACCAGAATAATCACTGTGAAATATCACATGTTGCTGCTGATCTGTTTCATGTTGCTGCTGATCTGTTTCATGTTGCTGCTGATCTGTTTCATGTTGCTGCTGATCTGTTTCATGTTGCTGCTGATCTGTTTCATGTTGCTGCTGATCTGTTTCATGTTGCTGCTGATCTGTTTCATGTTGCTGCTGATCTGTTTCATGTTGCTGCTGATCTGTTTCATGTTGCTGCTGATCTGTTTCATGTTGCTGCTGATCTGTTTCATGTTGCTGCTGATCTGTTTCATGTTGCTGCTGATCTGTTTCATGTTGCTGCTGATCTGTTTCATGTTGCTGCTGATCTGTTTCATGTTGCTGCTGATCTGTTTCATGTTGCTGCTGATCTGTTTCATGTTGCTGCTGATCTGTTTCATGTTGCTGCTGATCTGTTTCATGTTGCTGCTGATCTGTTTCATGTTGCTGCTGATCTGTTTCATGTTGCTGCTGATCTGTTTCATGTTGCTGCTGATCTGTTTCATGTTGCTGCTGATCTGTTTCATGTTGCTGCTGATCTGTTTCATGTTGCTGCTGATCTGTTTCATGTTGCTGCTGATCTGTTTCATGTTGCTGCTGATCTGTTTCATGTTGCTGCTGATCTGTTTCATGTTGCTGCTGATCTGTTTCATGTTGCTGCTGATCTGTTTCATGTTGCTGCTGATCTGTTTCATGTTGCTGCTGATCTGTTTCATGTTGCTGCTGATCTGTTTCATGTTGCTGCTGATCTGTTTCATGTTGCTGCTGATCTGTTTCATGTTGCTGCTGATCTGTTTCATGTTGCTGCTGATCTGTTTCATGTTGCTGCTGATCTGTTTCATGTTGCTGCTGATCTGTTTCATGTTGCTGCTGATCTGTTTCATGTTGCTGCTGATCTGTTTCATGTTGCTGCTGATCTGTTTCATGTTGCTGCTGATCTGTTTCATGTTGCTGCTGATCTGTTTCATGTTGCTGCTGATCTGTTTCATGTTGCTGCTGATCTGTTTCATGTTGCTGCTGATCTGTTTCATGTTGCTGCTGATCTGTTTCATGTTGCTGCTGATCTGTTTCATGTTGCTGCTGATCTGTTTCATGTTGCTGCTGATCTGTTTCATGTTGCTGCTGATCTGTTTCATGTTGCTGCTGATCTGTTTCATGTTGCTGCTGATCTGTTTCATGTTGCTGCTGATCTGTTTCATGTTGCTGCTGATCTGTTTCATGTTGCTGCTGATCTGTTTCATGTTGCTGCTGATCTGTTTCATGTTGCTGCTGATCTGTTTCATGTTGCTGCTGATCTGTTTCATGTTGCTGCTGATCTGTTTCATGTTGCTGCTGATCTGTTTCATGTTGCTGCTGATCTGTTTCATGTTGCTGCTGATCTGTTTCATGTTGCTGCTGATCTGTTTCATGTTGCTGCTGATCTGTTTCATGTTGCTGCTGATCTGTTTCATGTTGCTGCTGATCTGTTTCATGTTGCTGCTGATCTGTTTCATGTTGCTGCTGATCTGTTTCATGTTGCTGCTGATCTGTTTCATGTTGCTGCTGATCTGTTTCATGTTGCTGCTGATCTGTTTCATGTTGCTGCTGATCTGTTTCATGTTGCTGCTGATCTGTTTCATGTTGCTGCTGATCTGTTTCATGTTGCTGCTGATCTGTTTCATGTTGCTGCTGATCTGTTTCATGTTGCTGCTGATCTGTTTCATGTTGCTGCTGATCTGTTTCATGTTGCTGCTGATCTGTTTCATGTTGCTGCTGATCTGTTTCATGTTGCTGCTGATCTGTTTCATGTTGCTGCTGATCTGTTTCATGTTGCTGCTGATCTGTTTCATGTTGCTGCTGATCTGTTTCATGTTGCTGCTGATCTGTTTCATGTTGCTGCTGATCTGTTTCATGTTGCTGCTGATCTGTTTCATGTTGCTGCTGATCTGTTTCATGTTGCTGCTGATCTGTTTCATGTTGCTGCTGATCTGTTTCATGTTGCTGCTGATCTGTTTCATGTTGCTGCTGATCTGTTTCATGTTGCTGCTGATCTGTTTCATGTTGCTGCTGATCTGTTTCATGTTGCTGCTGATCTGTTTCATGTTGCTGCTGATCTGTTTCATGTTGCTGCTGATCTGTTTCATGTTGCTGCTGATCTGTTTCATGTTGCTGCTGATCTGTTTCATGCTGCTGATCTGTTTTCATGTTGCTGCTGATCTGTTTCAAGTTGCTGCTGATCTGTTTCATGCTGCTTTGTTCATTCGTGCTCATCTGCTCATACAGAGTAATGTTTGTGCTGCTGTTTGGAGTAATGTTTTTTGTTCTATTATATTAATGCTTAGTGTATTTTTAGTTGATGTTTTTCTTAGTTCATATCTTAGATCTTATTGATGTTTATCTTTTACTTTTTATTGCTGGATGTAACTGGGACCCTGTGTACATAATCTCGTTTCATCACATGTACCACATGTGGTGCGAATGACAATAAAGAATCTCTGACTGATTTTAGCAAATAAATTATGTCTGTACGGTCTTGACTCAGGCCTCATCTGTTGGCTTATGGAGTTTTTAACTGTTTGGTCTCAGCGGGTGAGGGACAACGGGGTTCTCTCTGATGTTCTCTGTCTTCTAACGGTTCTCCTAAGCGCTTTTCTTTTGCCCCTTTTATTCATTTTATATACAAACGATTGTCGCAGCCAGTTCCCACAGCGTCACATTTTAAAGTTTGCTGATGACTCTGTCATCCTGTCCCTTCTGAGCAGTGATGACCCAGACCCCGGGCCTGTGATTGGAGACTTCCCTGAATGGTGTGAGTCTTCCTTTTTAAAGTTAAATGTTTCTAAGTCAAAGAAAATGGACATTGATTTCAGAAAAATGAACTTTTTTCTTCACCAGCTCTATAATGAGGCATACTTTGAGATTTTCATTAATGAAAAGTGCGTTATAAATTGAATTCATTATTATTGTTATTCATTCACATTCCTTCCCACTCCCTGCTTTCCTCCTGCTTTTTGCTCTCTGTCGGTGTATCGGAGCAGCTCCTATTTTTTACACATCTCCCAAAATGGGGACTTTTGACGTATATTACAAATTATTTTCAATAAAGTGACAGGGTCCTGGAGCACCCTCATCTGCTTGGATGATACACATGCAGCTGGATAAATCTCTGGGGGGATGTGTCTACCTCTGCTATCGACTGATGATGGTGAAATTGACGATAACTGGATTTATGATAACTAGTTTTCTTGTTTTTGGAATAGTTTGGATCATTGTTTACTAACATACAAAGAAGACGGCCGCAGCTAATTTGGACCTGGACAGGCTGCTGTTTATGTGAAGGTCTGGTTCGTGCTATAGGACTCAAAATCAGCTGATTTATGTGCGAAACCGTAAGTTGGAAGTGATTTGAATCGCATGCCACGTGCGGCTTTGAGACTCGTCAACATGAACAACCATATGAAGAGGCTCGTAAGCATGGGCCAGTGGAATGTACCCTAATCTGGCTTTTTCGGACCTTGGAAAGTTATCAGTACAGACGATCCAGGCTGACAGAAAATAGTCTGCCAGAGTAGATCAACAATTGTGGTTATCTGAATTTCTCCCCAGCTGGCCTTGGAACAGGCCGACACCAATTTCTCCTGAGAAATGTGTAAACTAAGGAAAAGCTTTGTCTATCGCAACCCCCCGTGGTTTTAATGTTGATTCAACTTTTATGAGAATGTTTAATTCATGTTTTCTTGAGTCTCTTTTAACTTTCACCTTCATCTTTTGGCTTAGATTGTTCACAAGCAAAAACAGGAACAAACTCTCGGGGATTGTCAGGGTGTGCAGCTAAACTGCTGTCATAGACCTACAGAACCTCACTGACATACACAAGGTGAAATCACTGAGCAAGGCCAGGGTAATTCTGGCAGATCCTGATCACCCACTCCATGGTGAGTTAAGGTTGCTTCCATCTGGACACAGGTATCTGCTGTCCATATGTAGGACAAACTGAAAATTTAATTCATCCCTGGAGTGATCAAGCTTCTCAACGAACAATGATGACTTCCGCATTGTTACTTTAATGTTTTAATTTTTTTGTGTAGTATGAATGTGTTGTAACTACTAAGATTGTGAAACTACAGTAATTACCCCTCGGGTATAATAAAGATTATTGAACTTGAACAGTGTCTTGTAGTTGTATTGAAAGGATGCATTTTATTTTGAAAAGTTATTGGGTTGCCATTGGTTAGTAAAGTCACAAGAGTTAGGTCACAGCTCAGATCAGCCATTTTATCAGCTTATGGCTTACGTGTAGCATGTGATGTGCTCAGAGCATCATTCTTCCAATCTGTTTCAATCCACTGTCGTTGAGCCTTGAAGAAGCTTTCTAAGTTTAATAACACATCACATTAATTTAGTTACATTACAGTTTATAGTTGGAAAATATTGTGATTGTTTATGCATAATGAAACCTTTGAATGTTGTGTTTATGTTGCAGTTTCACAATAAAAAGGAGTTCTGGCTCGTAAAAACAAATGATAAAGACAAAACGGTAAAGCCTCATTTTACCTCCAGGTCTGAGACATCTTTTACCCTTTGTCAATTCCAAAATACAATGTGTTTAGCTATCTGATACGCTGTGCAGAAGACCCACACATGCAGTGAACAGAATACCACTAGTTACTCCAAAAGAAGATTTTCCACTCAACAGCCATATGCAGAGATAAAGTCAAGAAACCCTGAACAAAATGTGGACAGGAAGGACTGGTTTGACTAAAACAGTAGCATCACTCAGACATGGACGCAAGGATGGAACACAAGTATGCTTCCAGAGTCATAAATCTCCTAAACCCTCATAAACCAAGGTTTAAGGCTATATCCATCGGCAAATGCTCTTCAGCATCGTAAATGCAGCTTAAGTGGTCTTTAATAAAGGCAGGTTTTACATGCCTCGTGGGTATTTTCACATGAAAACCTGAAAGGTTTTTGAGAATCCTTCTCTGTACATGGCCTATAAGTCATTAGTCCCTCCTTTGACCACAAAGACAAGAACATCTTTAGTACTGTATACTTTTTTGTTCTTTCAAGAGATTTTTATTTTGGGTATTAGAATTGCCTTTAGATGAAACTATCCTTGCATAGCTGATCCATTTTTTATTGTCTGTCTGTTCTTCTTTATCACTCATCTTTGACATTTGTCATGAGCTTGATTTATCAGTCAGGGGTAAAAATGAAAGAAACTGAGGTTCTGTGAATAACTCATGAGTGCTCTCTGCTCAAAACTAAGACGGCATGATACCTGCATTAGTTCCGCTGCTTTGCAATTTCGTGGCCAACGTCAAGGTGGGTTATGCAACCAAATAGGCTGAGACAAAGGAACTATTTTGAGCAGATTGCCTTTGTTTGCTTCAGAGAAGAGGAAGGGGCATCTTGCCTCCAGTTCAGAATATATTAAATATTCAGTAGAAAACGATTCGGACAACAACATTTGAAGATAGGTGAAGACATTTGTTTTGGGGGTAAAACTCAGAATGCATCATTCTATCTATTTCTTGCATTTTCATGCCAAGGTTTCCGTGATAGCAGAGGAAGGAAGGAAGCTCCATATTTTTTCTAAGATACCCCGAGGGGTTCCCAAGCAAATCAAAATTTGTAATCCCTCCACTGTGCTCTGGGCCTGCCCCGGGGTATTCTCTGCCTGCAAATGCTAACATGGGAAAGTATTCGGACCAAGTCGATCATCGAGGTGGTAATCTGAACCACCTCAGCCGACTTTCTTATTGTGGACTCTGTAATCCCTTAGGAGCTATCTAACAACCTCATCTAAACAAATTCAGATTTCTTAATTCCAGGCTGAGTACAAAATATTGACTTATTTGCTAAATTACTACAATGTGGTCACTTTATGGGAAAATGTATTGGGGCTGGCTCAGCGTACATCATTATGCACCAACTATTCAGTCAGATGTTGGGTAAATAAACTTCAGGCTGATACATTGAATACACATACAAAGTGATGGATTGCATATTTTTTTTGCTGGTTTTGGTGGAGAAACTGCATTAACATAATCTGTCTACTTAACACTGACATCAAATTTGTTTACACTTGCACTATCTGCTACAGGATGTTTATTGTATCTTTTTACACAAACATTAATTTCAACTGTTACTATAGTCTAGCCTTGAATATAATATAATTATGAATTTTAACTTATGCAATACTTCTGAACAGAACAAAAGTTTTTAGAGTATTTTTTCTGTGGAAGTAATAAAAACAAGCTCCATATTGAAATGTCTTGCTGAAAGTTGTGATATGCACCTTAACTTTAACACATTTCATATTTAGACTCAACTATTTTAAACGTAGTTTCCGGGGCTAAGGTGCTAGTCCAGTCGTCTTTGAAGTGAAGTTCTGTCTTGCAGTTGTTAATACTTGTTGCCTTATAAGCCATGACCTCAGTCAGGCAGAAGGAGAAATCCCACACAAGAAAGGCCCTGGAGCAATGTGGATATCCTAACTGGGCCTTCCTGAAAGCAGAGAAGAAACCCAAACAGGACTCCAGCCAGCCATCAGGTGAAAAGAAGGAACCCAGACCCAGACCAGTGGTCATTCCAGATGTTGCGGGAGTTTCAGAGACAGTGGCTTTTAAACCCAAAAATACATTACTACAAAGACTGGTTCATCCCAAAGATCCAGTCCCCCGGCACAAACAGAGTAATATTGTGTATGTTGTTCAGTGTCAGGAGGGCTGTGATCAGTCTTATATCGGGGAAACTAAACAGCCACTGGCCAAAAGGATGGACCAGCACAGAAGATCAACATCATCAGGTCAGGACTCTGCGGTCTACACTCATCTCCAGGCCAGGGATGAAGATGTTCACATCCTTGATAGAGAGGAATGTTGTTTTGAGAGAGGGGCGAAGGAGGCCATCTTTGTGAAGAGAACCCGTCCGTCATTAAACAGGGGTGGAGACCTCCATGTCCAACTGTCCCCCTCTTTCAATGCTGGCAACCATCAGGGCACTGATGACCAGTTTGTTAGGTTGACGTTCCTTGTTTACATGTGAACAACTAGTTCTGGATGTCTACAGCAAACTAGTTGACCCACTATGAGAAGGTGCTATTTGTAAGACTGAATTCATTGCTGCTCCTCAGATTGAAGGAAGTATTTTGGACAAAAGACTAAACGTTTCAACAAGAAGAATCCATCCAGAGGACCTGACTTTACTTTGTTATATTCAAATAACTTGTGGAAGGAGCTGGTTAGACAAATGTAATGTGCAGAGGAGACAGCATATAGAAACAGGCAGGTCTCCATAACTTTGTTGTCCAGGAAGAAGTGTGCCTCAGTCAAGCAGTGTAGAGACGCTCTTGCACCTTCTGTCGGAAACCGTGATGGTCTCTTCATCACAAATTTACAAAATATCACTTCTCCCTGGTTAACAACAGAAGCGCCTGATCTTTCTCCTCTAACTCCTCCATTATCCACTGTGTATGACATTTGCTGCAGTGGGAAGGCTCATCTTTTCCCCCAGTTTATCTATTAGTATAAATTGTCCATGTGAAAACTACTATCTGACAATGAAGTCTTGATATCTTAATGTCTTGTGGAGCATAACCAGGCCTACTGATGTGAAAGAACTCTACATTAGCTAGAATTAAACATTTGCATTTTATGTGAGAAAGTTTGCTTAGTTTGCTGCCGTTTACCCCAAAAATGTTTGCCTTATTATGTAAATGAATGAGTGCAGAGCAGAGACCATATTTAAATATGATGGTGCTGATGCTGCTAAATGCCACTTTTTCCCAAATGTCTGATGTCGTGACTGACAATGTGCTAATCATTTATAACTATTTACCTGAACATAATGCACAGTGGGTCGATAGGAAAGTATTAGAAAAGTTGACTACAGTCCACAGTCTAGGTTAGAACGATAAACATGGATTTACACTGAGACGATACAGCAATACCCATCGCCTACGACTGCCCATGTGTCAGTGCTGTTACAAGAGGCACGCCCTCCTAGACTTGAAGTTGGACTGTGGTTCCAGCCATAGCTCCAGCGTTGCTTCCATCACATGATAGATGTGTGGGAGTTTTGTAAGGAATTTCTCAGATTTTTCCTCCCTTTAGTTGACTGTATACACTCACTTGAGGTCAGCAGTTCCTGTCCCCTGCTGAGAACAGTGTAGGCATTGCTCTGCCTCCTCTTCCTGAATCATCTACACGTACTGTGATAGTTTGCCGAAAACGATTCTGTCTCCATGGCACCCTGAACTTTGGCTGCGCTCTAATTTTTTTTCTCCCACTCTATAGCTTTACCAGATAATCATGGCAGCTCACTAGGATGTTAAAGCCCCAAGGCAGTTTCTTTACCAGATTCCACTGGTCCTTCATCAGTTTCTTTAGGTTTTGTCACCAGACAAAAGTGATAGATGCTACATGGATAGAGTGCAATACGTAAACATTTAATCTGTAACAGAAAAATACACATTTTTCACTATTTCTTGCTGCTATTATTAACTGGCTTAACTGGAATGTTGCATATTTGTTTTTTTATGTGGACAACAATGGTCTTCTGTGTCTTCCTGTGTCTTTTACAAAGACACACTACCCCCCCCCCCCCCACACACACACACACACACATATTCTTCATGGTTTGTGAGAAAAGGGAACATAGTAAACTTGTGTGCTATTGCCATAAATCATGGGTATGTATGGCCATCCCTACTCACACAACCAAGCAACTTTGGACAAATGATGGAGACAAAGAGCTGTAATGGTATACAAAGAGGCATGATCGTCAAGTGCTGTGGACTGAAAGCTAACCATTTGATGCATTCATTGATGAAATATGATTCTCATTTTAGAGAAATGATAGGCTGCGTTTAGATAAAACTCTTTATTGTTGTCATTTATACATGCATACTTTTATAGCCCATCATATCAGCAATTTCATGAATACCTCAAAGCAGGAGTGTTATATGCACCAAAGTGATGGTTTTGGTCTGCAAAAGACCCTGAGGGGAATGAAAGGGAAAGGGGTTTGTAAAGTACAGCTGGGAATAAGCTAGTTGTTTTTTTCCTTCTTCTTCTTTTTTACATGGGGGCAGTGTGTGTGTGTGCGTGCACATTGGGGGGACTGCAACAACTGCTTCAGCCTGGCTGTGTAAGTCATCACAGATAAGTGTGGGGAGCTTTGCTATCCACGATGCCAGGGTCATGAGATACTGTCTTTGGGTCTATCAGTCAACGCACGCTTGCTGCTGAGGTTTGGTCCCCTCCTGTCTTTACTCCCGCTGCCCTGCTGCTTCAGGGATATGAAATATGTAAGCCGTGACCACTGCGATGCAATGCCATTGATTTTGTGTCAATCCTCCAGCCGCAGTAATTTGATTTAATATCAGCAATGGCTAAATGAGACTTCTTCAGGCAAGAGCAAAGAGATAGAAGAAGTGACAACGCACTGACAGGTTTCTAAATGTGTGAATGCTGATTCAGTATTCTCTCCATTGTTTACAGGTTTTTATTTTCAATATGAGCATACGATCCGACTCCAAAACAATTGGTAGACGATGGATGGATTATGTTTTCATATCAAAATAGGTTCAGCTCATCCAGGATATTGCTGTAGATAAGATGGTTTCTGGAGGCTGTGCTGTCCCCCGTTGACTCCTTCCAGCAGGCAGCCACAGCCAAAGTAGTTCAAGGCAACACAGTTAATGCATTGGATTTAGTACCTGGATGACTGAGCATGAACTTTGCCAATCACCCTGATACTATTAATACAGTTCCCATTAATAATTATTCAGTAGTTTGTTGTGAGAAAAGTCAAAATTAGATTTATTTATTGAGTCAGAGGACAGAACCCAACTGGACCAATCTCACCTCTCCGACACTTTCAGACCTGCTGCTTTTATAACTAAAGTGTGTGTGTGTGTGTGTGTGTGTGTGTGTGTGTGTATGCTAGGGGATTAACAGAAACAGACACCTCTGGTTATTTAGAGGGATGGAATTATTTCAAGGCCCTGGCTGGTTGTCAGCGCTCGCTGTGCCCCCCTCCCCGACTCGTTAGGAAAAAAAAAACTTCAAATGACTTAAGCTGCTGGT
>JBBPBX010086981.1:0-14794 GCA_038048925.1 Garcialebias charrua
AAGCTCTCAATTTACCGATCGATCTACGTTCCCACCCTCATCTATGGTCATGAGCTTTGGGTTATGACCGAAAGAACAAGATCTCGGATACAAGCGGCTGAAATGAGTTTTCTCCGCAGGGTGGCTGGACTCTCCCTTAGAGATAGGGTGAGAAGCTCAGTCATCCGGGAGGGACTCGGAGTAGAGCCGCTGCTTCTCCACATCGAGAGGAGCCAGTTGAGGTGGCTCGGGCATCTGGTTAGGATGCCTCCTGGACGCCTCCCTGGTGAGGTGTTCCGGGCATGTCCCACCGGGAGGAGACCCAGAGGAAGACCCAGGACGCGCTGGAGGGACTATGTTTCTCGGCTGGCCTGGGAACGCCTTGGGATTCCCCCAGAGGAGCTGCTCCAAGTGGCTGGGGAGAGGGAAGTCTGGGCCTCCCTACTTAGGCTGCTACCCCCGCGACCCGACCCCGGATAAGCGGAAGAAGATGGATGGATGGATGTTTTATTATTGCAATAAAAGGCTCTAAATCAAGTCTTACACCAAAATTCAACAACACTAAATAAACACAAACAAATAGAGAGGGTAGATGTGAGCAATACAGTAGAAATATATTTTCCTAAATTATAAGATTTTCACAACTTTAATTCTTTTAACGTTATATTACATATTCTGTAACAGGGAACAGTTGTTAGATCAATGTGAAAAAGTGAGTGTGTGTAGTTGAGATGTGGTACTTTGAGATGAATTCACACACTGGCTCGATATGGACAGCAAGATGTCCAGGCATGAGACACCTTTTACAGCATTAAGTGATCATGAATTACCTTGATTATTCAGCTGGACTTCTATGAAAGTTGTCTTCTGTCTTGTTTCTGGTCTTTAATGATGCATGTTTAAAGACTGCATCTGAAAAAAACAACAAACATGTTAGTGTTGGAGGAAATAAAAGAAAAAATAAGACATTATTACATTTAACACATGTGAAGGCTCTCATTTATCCAAGTTTCCATAATTAAGACTGAAAGTTTTGACTTCTTTTTAAACCTTAAAACTTACACAGACTGTAAGACGTACTGTAAACTAAATGACTCAAATAATGTCACAGATTTTCCCACCTGGATTATTGAGCATGCATCAGGGAATGTCACTTTTCATTCATATCAATTTTTATATTTTAGATAACATTTTAATTTAGCAATCCTAGCCTTTTGATTCTGTTGTTTTAAACTTACAGTGGCATTTCTGTCCAAAGCAAACCTGTCATTATTAAAAAACACATTTTTGCATTACTCTGAAAGCTATAAGTTGTGCTTTATAATGTATTTAATGGAGGGACTATGGACCAAATAACAAAACAATGATAGTCTGATGAAGTTTTAACAGTCAAATATTTTGTAAAATGGTTGAGAATTTTTTTTTATAGATAACTGTGGAATATTTTAGATCTATTCTATTCAATGTAAAGTCCGAATAATTTAATAATACTGTATACTAAGCAAGCAGGGCAGAGAGCTAAAGTAGGTAAAATATATAATCCCCTCTCTCCTATTTAAGTCAGAAGATTTAGGTCGAATATCTTTTAATATTTTGATACAGAAAGAAAACGTGAAAATAGTGGTTGTCTCAGCTGATTACTGTTAGGATTTCTTTTACCCAACCTACAAAATAATTTCTAAAACTCGTACCTCATCTTGCTGAATCCTCGTCTTTATCTTCATCTTCTTGAGTCACTGCCTCGGCGCCACTTCCTCCTGGATCCTGATGTCCGGCGGCGGTTCCGCCACACTTTTAAATGGGCCGCTGCCGCTCGTGACCGTCATTAACAGTTGATGAAGTTTTAGAATTCGACCCATTAAAAAGGTTGTCACTTTCGGTAGTGAAGAAACATACGTTATTGTTTTTTGACGCTTTTTACGTTTTTCAGCTCCGCTTTCTGTCTCCTGTCTCCCGCTTCCTTCTCACACAAAACAGCAGCGAGCATACAGCACTTCCTGGATTAGTGGGTGACGTCATGACGCATGACGGAATAGTCCATTTTAGTAGGGGGGAACAGAACTCAACCGTTTTTTCTGTTGCGTTTTTAAAGATAGTTTTCATCGTAACTATAATTATTTTTATGTTAAACGTACATTAACAAGCAGGAGCAATGTTAGGGATGTAGGTGATGGCTGGGGTCCCTGCTTATTGGCGGCCCCTGCTCATTGGCGGCCCCTGCTGATTGGCGGCCCCAGGCCACGGCCTCCTTCGCCTGAATGGTAGATCCGCCACTGTCTGAAAGAATTTGTTTTCTGAAAGTTTTATTTTGAAAACCAGTCAGGACGTTGACCTGGTTCCTGCCGGGAAAGGCGCTCTTCACGTATCGTTGAATCAGTTATACACGCGCTGAAGTTCAACTGGACGTCTACTGGACAACACAGTCCGTTAAGTGTCCACAAACTTCTCAGCTCTTATCTCCAAGAGACGTGTTCGTCACCAGGTAAAGAGTCGTTGATTGTATGCTGAGCGTGCGGGGAAGTCCAGTCGGACTCGTTTGGGAAAAGTGTCACCCTGTTGCATTTCAAAATAATTAACTTCTGTTAAACTTATCTTTCATTCCATTTCTTCCTCCTTAAACTTATTTTTCCTAAGCCAGTAAACTCTTAAGTAAATGTGCAGGCAGAAAGTTTAAACCTAACTGTTTGTCTCAATTTGAATTCTTGTCTACAGTAGTTATTAAATCAGAGCTAATCTCGACACAAATGTTTATGTACTTTCATGATTTTCTCAATAAAAGGTTCATCTCCTGGTGAATCAACATAAGTTGACGTTTCTCGTGAGATTATATTTTGTCTAGTCACATTCAAGCAATTTAATCCGGAAAAAGAGTGAACTCGTTAATAAATTTGGGTCAGATCAAATCTGCTCCAACTTTATTTGGAACATGGTAAAGTCAGTAAACTGACCACAACCTAACTTCCTACATGTTGATGACCGTACTTGTTTAACTACACAATCTGGGGACATACATTTCATGTTCAACTACACAAGCAACTCGCAGCCTGCGTGTCACGTCATGTTCTGAGATACGTTTTCTTCTGCACGTGCGGGTCGCTTCTGCAATGTAGATCGTTCACACTGGAGTCATGCAGGTCTGATGCAGGTCGCATTTAAAATGTAGTGTGAACGTTCACACCAAAAGATCAGATTTTTTTTTTTTAATCGGAATTGAGCATTAAGACCTACAGTGTGAACGTAGCCATTGATTACTTATAGACTATGTCATATCTGTCTCCACCCAAAGGATGGTCTTTAGAAAGATGTGTCTCATCTTTCTTTGGAGTCTACGAGGTATGATTACATCAGACTATCATACATATTAAAACGGGGTGTTACTTTGGCTCAAACACTTGATCCTGTTTAGCCACGTTTACTTTTGCCACGTATGCTTAGAACAAACTGTTCTGTCTTAGAACAAACTGTTCTGTTCAGCCACTTTTGCAAGTTCTTTGTTCTTTATCCTGCTTTAGGTCACTGAGTTCTGTATCATTTTACATTCAGGGGTCACCTCTGCATCTGCTCATAAGACTGTGAAACATCACATAACATTACATCGTACATTCAGTATTATAAACAGTTACGGTTTCAACTCTGATTATCTTCATTAGTTTGCTATTAGATTAATGGTTCTTTTATTTACACTTAAGGACTTACACTTGGGAGAATTACAGCTGATTACTTCTGAAAATGTGAGCTTCTTTTTCCTTTTCTTTTCTCTCGGATAGCTGTGGTACACTTGAGCTTAAAAATTCACACACACACATTCTGTTGGACCCACTAGCCATACGAGCACATGTTTTTTTTACTTAGGCCAAGGAACACGCACACACATTCCAAAGGATCCCCAGGCTGTGCTGGAGAAATTCAGACCCTGCTCTTAAGCACATGTGTTATTACTTAAAGTGTGTGTGACATGATTTTGGAACTTTGCATCTTTAGAAAGATGAGCTACTCTGCTTTGATTTTTTTGTACACAGATGCTTTGAATAATTTGTTTGTTTGTTTGTTTATTTATTTATTCATTTCATTTCCATTAAAACAATGCAAATTTCAAGAGAAAAAAAATATAAAATACCTATAAAATGAAAGGCGGCAGAAGAAGAATTAAATCTTATCATTTCTGCCCCTTCTTAACAAAATCAATTCAAACAATCAATTCAAGCAATAATCACAAATAATACAACAAAACCCAAAACATATCAACAATTATTCTTTATAGTTTTCGCTAATATTAACTAACTTAAATGTATCTCGTCAGCATTATATTCTTTATCCTTTTCTTAAATACAAATAATGATTCCTCATTTTTAATATCATTATTCAAACCATTCCATAGATCAATTCCCCTCATTAAAGTAGACCATTAGTTCCTTTTGAATTATAGCAACTGCTCCTTTTTACAAAATACTCTTGTACGTTCGATGGTAAATTGTGATTCTGAGCCCTGTACATTAGTAATAGAATAAAGTAGTCTACCAAATCATAAAACTTGAGTAATTTCAGTTGATGAAATAAAATACTTGAAGGATGACAATAATCTTTTCTTGAGATAATTCGTACAGCTCTTTTTTGTAAAATAAAGATAGATTTGGTTGCAGTTTTACAAGCTGTACCCCAGACACCAATACAATAAATTAAATTTGGCACAACAATTGTATTATACAGTAAACACAAAGCCTTGTCTGTCAGTAAGTCCCTCGTTTTATATAGTACTGCCATGGACTTAGACATTTTAGTTCTTACAAAATTTATGTTTTTTCCATGACAATTTATCATCGATAATCACACCCAAAAACTTTACTTCATTCACTCTTTGTATCTCCACACCATCAATCTTGAAAAGAAAATCCATAGTTGACTTTTTTTTACTAAATATCATATAATTAATTTTTTCCACGTTCAGTGATAACTTGTTTAATTTAAACCAAGTTTGAATTTTGTCAAACTCCATCTTCATTAATTCAAACGTCTGATTCAAGTCTCTACCCGAGCATAAAAAAGTAGTGTCATCTGCAAATAAAACACACCTTAGAATCCCAGACACCTTAATTAAATCATTTACATATAAAATAAACAACTTAGGGCCAAGCACTGAACCTTGTGGTACTCCACACGAAATACTGCATAGTTGAGATCTCACATCATCAATTTGTACAAACTGTTTTCTGCCCTTCAAATAACTAGATATCCACTGTATGGCTAGACCTCTAATACCGTACTGTTGCAATTTTTCAAGTAAAATGGTGTGGTCAATGGTGTCAAAAGCCTTTCTCAAATCAACAAACAGACCCATACAATACTGCTTATCATCTATTGCTGAAGTAACCTCTTCTATCAGTTCCATAAGAGCCAAACTTGTCGAATTATTTGATCTAAAACCATACTGACTATTACTCAAGATATTGTTTTTATCAAGAAACTTGTCCAGTCTGGACACAAATAATTTTTCAAGGATTTTTGAAAACTGTGGCAACAAAGAAACAGGTCTATAATTATTAAATAAACATTTCTCCCCATTTTTAAAAATTGGAACCACCTTTGCAATTTTCATTTTGTCAGGGAATATACCTTTAGAAAGTGATAATTTATCACTTTCTAAAGGTATATTCCCTGAAAAAATGAAAATGATAATGATAAATTACAGATGTGTGTAAATGGCTCTATAATATGACTTATTATCTCCTTCACAACCATCATATCCATATCATCACAGTCTTTAGATCTTTTATCAGTAAATTGTCCAACAACCTTCATTATTTCTTCTTTAGTGGTTCCATTTAAAAACCTACTGTTTACACAACCACTGATTAAATAACTCACGTTTTCATCTATTTTAGGAATTGAGGTTGCAAGATTAGATCCCACATTTACAAAATAATTATTGAAACCATTTACAATTTCCTTGTCATCATGAATTTCTACATTATTTTCCACAAAATGTTGTGACAATCCCATGTTACCCTTATGTTTATTTAGAACACTGTTAATTACTCTCCATGTCGCCCTCATATCACCACTGCATTTATGTAATAATTGACTATAGTATTCCCTCTTATGTTTTCTTATAATCCCTACTAACTTATTTTTGTACTTTTTATACTTTTCTTCAGCATCCTGTGTTCTAGACTTTATGAAACGTGAATATAGATTATTCTTTTTTTACATGCATTCTTTAATCCATTAGTCATCCAAGGATGATCTACTTTTTTATCCTTAATATAGATTTTCTGCATACAATTTTTTTTAAACAAATTTTCAAGGATCCTCATAAATTCATCGTAAGATTTGTTTACGTCATCAACATAAACTTCATCCCATTTTTGTATGTCTAGATCTTCTTTGAATTTGTCTAATGCTTTTTTTGATGTATTGTGTTTTCTTTTAATTGTTGTTGGTTTACTATCATCACTTTTGTAAATTGAAAAAACTGGTAAATGATCACTGATAATTATTTATATTTATAATTAATATATAAAAGTATTTTTTAATAAAATAGTTCTCAGCAGTGTGTCACATTTTTCTGGTGGAGAAAGGAGGGGTCAAACGCTGACGCTTTTTATGACGCAATCGCCAGAACGCAGCTGTATTTATTTGACTCTTACCTTTCAGTGAGCGGGGTGGAGCAGGGGAACTCCGACATTTCAGATGAGCAAGGTTCCGAGGGTGAAGTGCTGGAACCCGATCGTAGTCGTCTACAGAGCTGGCGATGTTAGAACACCCAAATGTGACACAACGTACCGGCATTTTTCAAGTTATACCAAAGAAATAGGCGATCTTGAAGACAATCACACTGCATGCTAATAGCCGCAGCAGACTGAAGTGCTGGTCCCTACGTCACACGACATTGCATGCATAAGTCACCCGGATGTCCCGTGACGAACACGGCGCCAATTTTAAAATAACTTGGAAACAAAATTTTATTGATTTATCATTTTGCTTGTAAAAATGAACATAGTTGAATGATATAACATATATATTTTGTGCCACTTTATGCAAAGTCCCAAAATCATGTCACACACACTTTAACATAAGCCCTATTGTACGCACACACATTCCGAAGGATCCACTGGCTGCGCTGGAGAAAGTTATCACTTCATGAGGGCTCAGAGTCTTTCAAAACCCTTTTGATTTCACCCAAAACTGCACACATTGACACTGTGATACCACTCAGCACTATCTTCCCACATTCTGAGGTCATATTTTCTCTTTTACTTCAAGGCACTTTACCGTCTGACCCCCTGCAGTCCCAGTATGACTCATGGCTCTCTCTGGTGGACCATCTGAACATCAAAGCCTTTGTCAACCTGACACTGGCTGATTCTGTACGGCACGGTGTCCAGCATCTCCTCTTCATCTCAGGACTGGGTCAGTAACAATTCCGGCAACTCTGTAACTGCAGCTCTAAATTGTGCATCAGTACTTGCTGATGTGTTTGGGTGAACTGTCTGGTATTTTTATTTATTTATTTAATTATTTTAGTATTTACTTATTTACAGCAGAGTTGTTTTTTTCTTCCAAATATGATACTTGGAGGACAAGAGGATTATTTTTTACAAATGAGTTCTTACACTAAATAAAAAGCCTCATGTTTAAAATATGTCCATCCATTTTGTTTTCCTTTTTGGGTTGTCGGAGAACTACTTTTCACACCAGTAATTTTTTAATTTTTTGTAATTTTTGCAACATCAGTAAGCGCAATATCAACATTGCAAAGAATTATTTGAACTGTAATAATTCATAGACCGCTATACTTCAAGTACAATACATTGATATTTTGCATGCAAATGATAATTTTGTTCAATCCAACAGACCCTCACTGGCCCAGATGTCAACTTTTTGTTTATGTGATACTGATGAAAAAAGAAAAAAATGAGGAGTAAAGAAAATGTGGATTTACTGCAATTGATTTCATCAATATTACACATCCCAAGTTTCTTCTACTATCATGCAGCTCTAATTTACAATATACCATAAATAGAATTTGTCCCAAAATAGATTCTTGAGGGACACCACAACTAATGGGAGCTCTTGAGCAAAGTAAATTTCCCTTTCAGCATAGAAGAATCTAACAGAAAAAAAAATATAAGAAATAAAGCATTGATGGACAATACAATGAATGGTACCATGTCTGTACCATTCCATTCTGATCCTGGAGGCAATTTTGAAAGATAGATTTGTCATCTGTATCAAAAACTACCCAAATAAAATCAAAACAGCACATTTCAATGTTACCTGAGGACTGACACAAATTGCTACTCAGTTTGTATTTGTAATTCAGTAACATTGAGGATTAGGTGTTTAATAGGGGCTGAGATGGTGTAGAGGTAGAGCAGCTGACTTGGGACCAGAAAGTCGCAGGTGCAATTCCTCGCCATGCCGGCATGTTGTGGTGTCCTTAAGCAAGACCCTTAATCATTAACTGCTCCCTGGGCGCCTGCATAGCTGCCCACTTCTCCACCTAGGCATATCTCACATGAGATGGGTTAAATACAGAGAACTAGTTTTGTCATTGTATAGAAAGACACAATGATGACAACACATAGCACTTTACAGTACGAGTATTTGTACTGAATCATTATGGTACAGACATCAGGTTCCAGTGCATGCAATCAGATGACGAATATTAGGGGTGTAACGGTTAGGGATACACCGATCCACATTTTTTAACTTCCTATCCGATCCCGATACTTAAATCTGGATATCGGCCGATACCGATTCTGTTCCAATATCATCATCATCATTGATGAGGCTGTAATAATCTCCTCTCAAGTACAATGTGTACACATATATGCATGCATGTCCAAAAAGGCAACTTGAGGTAAGTTTTATTAATGTTGGATAAGTTTCTAAGTTACAATTAAATTCTGCTAACACAAAATGTGTTTTATTTGATTCCTAGCTTTAAAGTGGATATTAAAGGGATTAATTTAAGTTATTTTTTTGTTTAAAATTATTTTATATATTATTTTAAATAAGGCAGTGATATAAGAACTTTTTTCTTATTTCTGCACTCTTTTCATTCAATGTTTTCTTTTTGATTAATTTGTTTATTTTGTCTCTTTTAAATGAATGAATAAATTAATTTTTAAATTTTTAAATGGCTTTACATCTGCTAAGTTCATGGCCTAAACCAACACAAGCATGTTCCTGTTTTTAGCATTTTACATCACTTTATAATGTAGCTGTTTATGTTTCTTTTTTCATACAGTTTTCTTGTAATTTTTAATTAATCTGCTTTTTTATGATTGTCTACGGTTGTACTGATAAATATCTCCTAGAGGGTAAACTACATGTATATCTTAGCTGCAAATATCAAGCTGCAAAATCCTTCATTTTCTACAGCTGATAGCGGTTGGTCATTAATTGCGAGGAAGTTTAGCAACTTCTCAGTGAACATTTGAGCTCCGTGGCTTCAGCAATGTGTTTTTCATGTTCAGTCCGTGGCGGGCACTCTGACTTCGGTCAGCCGCTCTCAGCCTGTCTCTCCACCGAGACGGGGATGCGGCTGGCCGGGTCGGACTGGACACCGCTGGCCAGGTCGGGATGCCTGGGTTTTGGTTCAGCGAGAGTGGCGTCCCGCTGAAGCCCCGGAGCTCGACTGTCCAACATAAAACTAACTTGACCGTGGTTTAATGTGGTGCTATGGCTCTGCAGACATTGCACATTGCTGTCTTGTGATGTTTAGTGTAAAATACTTCCACACAGTGGACATGTTACAATGAAAATTTGGTTAGCTGTTAGCTACAGTGCTACTGCACATTGTAGCAGGGTGCAAACTATGAAATGGATTTCCTGAATATGAGGAGGGCCTTGTTACTCTGAGACACACCTCTGTTCAGGAAATCCACTCCATAGCTTGAAGCCAACATGCATCATGGATCGGAAATATCGGCAGATTGGATCGGAAAATCCAATACGTAAATTATGCTGGTATCGGAGGCCGATACCGGATTGGCCCCGTCCCTAGTAACGGTACACGTGGGTGTAACGGTACACGTGAGTGTACCGAACCGTTTCGGTATGGCACGTTCAGTTCAGTCCACCTATGTACCGTTTCGGTTATTTCTTCACTCATTAAATGTTATTAACAGGAAATTATGCGCCGCAGAACTAAAATTCCTAGGCGTGTTTCAGCACAGCACTATTATCTTGCAGCATGTGTAGCATTTAGCAGCCTAGCATCTTGTTGCGGTCTCCTGTTTGGGAACATTATAGCTTTCTTGTTAAAGACGAGAGCAAATCCAAAGCTGTGTGTCAACTTTGTTTCACGGAGACTAGCTCTGCAGCAGCAACATGTCTAACTTGTTAACGCACTTGAAACAACATCATCCGAACGTGAACATGTCTTCTACAGAATAGCAGCTAGTTGCAAAGACTGATAACAGCAGCATTTAAACAACCTTCATCAGTTAATTCATATCAGTCTAGAGCAATAACACGAGCTATAGGAGTTTTTAAAGATCTGGATCTACGTCAGAATGTTGTTGATGTGCTGGATTTAAAGTTTTCGAGCCCCGTTACGACATCCTAACATCAACACTTCAGCCAAAAAGTTCAGCACTTTATGAAAAAGCTAAAACTGATATTGTCAACAAGCCCAGGAGCAGATTAAAGCCCTGATGATGATGATGACCGAGAGATTCAACCACTGTTCAAGAAGAGGTATTGTTCTTTTATTAATATTATCTAATTAACCTTTTTAATTTAAAATTATAATCTTATTAACTTTTTTTTTTTACTTCTTTGTGTTTTATTTCCAGTCTGGGACAGAGCTGTCTTCTTCCTCTTCAGGGAGATCCACCAGATTACCTGCAGCTAAGAAGTCTGTGATGACTGAACTCTGAACTTTTCCAGGCACAGGTGGGAGCAGGTCCAAGAAGAGGTTGTGAGTAATGAGGACAAATACAGCCACACTGCTGCTACTGTTGTTAGTGAATGATTTCCTCCACCACTGGAGATATTCACTGCAACTAGAGCTGTGCTTTTGGCAGAAAATGTGGACAAGTTGGTCTTTTTGGACAAAACTTTAAAACTTGATTAGTTAGATTGTAAACAGTCTGTTGCTGCTTATTGTTCTGGTTCTGACTGTTATTGTATTTACTATTAAGATTTTTATTATTGTTAGTATAGTTTATTTATTGTAAAGAGTGCTGTTTATTTAAAATATCATCCAAATGGGTCACTTTTATTTATTTTTATACAAACATATTGTTTACTTGGCATATTTTCAAAATAAACATTTTGTTAGTCTTTATTTTGTCTTGTTTTTGTACCAAAAATAAACCGAACCGAGCCCTCCTTGAAACTGAACCGAACCGATATGTGATTTTTGCGTACCGTTACACCCCTAACAAATATGTTGGCCACAGATGATGACAGATTTCAATGAGAAGAGAACACAACTTTTGTTTTGTTTCTTTTATTTTTTCCATTTGCCAAAGCAGAAAAGAAGTAGTGGAAGATATCTTCTAAAGCACTAATGCAGATGTAGATTAATTTTATTGTCTTTCTGCTTTCTTGTGTGTTGACACTTGTGCAGGTTTCCCATTATCTACTCTGCCTTTTTCTTTCCCTTTTTAGTTGTTTTTAGTCAAAGCTTTATTCAATATAACACCTTCCCAGCTGGCATTTTGACGTCTAGTCACCGTTGAATCAACATCTGACGGTCGTGTTGGATAACCGTTGAATTTTGTGTTGATTTTGCAAATCTAATCAACGTTGAAGTAGCAACATCATTTCTACGTCAGATTCTCAACGTTGAAGTAGCAACATCATTTCAA
This sequence comes from Garcialebias charrua, assembly GCA_038048925.1. NCBI lineage: Eukaryota > Metazoa > Chordata > Actinopteri > Cyprinodontiformes > Rivulidae > Garcialebias > Garcialebias charrua. The sequence continues at coordinate 11,802 of JBBPBX010086981.1, forward strand.
CGTCAGATTTCTCAACATAGGTGAATTTGCCAACGTTTATTCAATATTGATTTTGGTTTAGATTTTGCAAATCTAATCAACGTTGAGGTAGCAACGCCATTTCCACGTCAGATTTCTCAACATATTAAGTCCTGCATTTTAACAGTTTGACACAAAAATACATTTTGATCACTGTTTCAAGTATTGAGGTGCTGATGTGATCTCATCATATAACAGTGCCACCCTAATTGGACTTGTCTATTTTCACTATGAATATAGCAATCACAAAAATGTCTGAAAAATAATTTAATCTACATTACATGTTTACAACACAGTCAGCTAGGAAGAATCCAACAGAGACCAGAAATTTAGAAAACTGCTTTATTGTCTTAAACAATAATAATAATAAAAAAAATGGCCCAAACATTGGGCAACACTGAAAGGAATTCTTGTCCATTTCTGCTTTTAAAGCACTTAAATCAATTTTAAATATTTATATACAGATTTCCTGTAAAATCAAAAAGATAAAGAAGATGTGGGCACTCAGCCTGGGTACAGCTGCTACTGGACCCCCAGGGTGTCTTTGGTGAACCTGTAGCCAGGATGTGGGCACTCAGCCTGGGTACACTTGCTCGAGGACCCCACGGGTGTCTTTGGTGAACCTGTAGCCAGGACGCGTCTCATACCCAGGAAAGGGACGGCCTGTCTTGGCCAAGGCTGACTGATCTGTTTAAAAAATAAACACAAAAGAAGAACATTTCTACAGCAGCTATTGTAAATGGTGGTATAATTTTAAGCAGTGGGAATGATAATTTTGCACCACAATTTTTAGCTTAACTGGGGCGAAAAAAGAAATATGAACATGTGACATTTGCTGAAGTCAGTAAAAGTTGTTCAGACTAAGCAACGTGCTGCATTTATACTGTCAATATTATACTTTTGATCACAATTTACCTTTGTCCACGAGAGGAAGACCTCGACCTCCAACGCCGCCTCTGAGAAAGGGACTGTCTTGGCCAGGTCTGACTGATCTGTTTAAAGCATGCAACAGCAAAATTGGTACACATCGCATCGTGAGTTAGATGAATTGTTACATCTCTAATTTTGATCATATTTAAATTAAATACCTTTGATCATTAGAAAGAGACTCAGAGGGACTCCTGCTACCATTGCATCCCAAGATTTGAGATTGAGTGCTTGAGGGGATGTCCATCGGGGTTCTTTCTGCATTTTAGAGGGTTTAAACATAAGTGTTAATATGTCAAAAATGTAAATTACTTTACACAAGGTTTCCAAGTACCCCAAGGGGTACGTGTACCCCCATTTGAGAAACAGTGGAATACTAAACTTAAAAATATTTGATACTCAAAGACAAAACGGGTCTCACACAAATACATACCAAAATGAGCATTTGTCGTTTGTGGAGGAGTAGGCAGTATAGGGGATAATTAAGTTTTATCGTTTAATGTTAAACATATTTCTGAGACATTTTAGGCTTAGTGGCCTAACAGAGCAGACAAAAACATTAACACTAACACTGGACTGTTGTCTGCTGTAAGAATTATGAGGAGGTCAATATTAATACTGACCTCTTTATCCTTAATTAATCTACTTATTCAGATTGAATAGTAAATTCACGGATTCTGTTCTTTTTCAGTTTACCCAATATTTCTGTGATCTTTATGATGGATAAATACACAAAGCCATTAAGTGACAAAGACGTTAACTTAGTTTGATATGTCAAAGAGACACTATCATTTATTTAAAATAAATCAACTAAATTAACACCATTACACTTGATTGACATGATTTCACTTTCTTTCAATTCAAATACGTCAGCACACTTGATTTAACACAACAGACATAAATACTAGATGTTACACATATTTAGTCTGAGGGGCATTTCAGCTTAAAATAGTTTCCAGCTTAAGATTGAGAGGGAAAGATTTAGGAGGAGAAATATGGAGGAAGAAAAGTTAAGAGTCAGGGAGTTATCTTGATGTGTTTAACCAGAAACATGGCAGTTCTCCGGCCGATTAAAGCTACACGTTGGTACCCTTGGCAAAGCATTTGACGACTTGTTACCTCGTGAAGATGGTCAGTCTCCCTCGGTCCAGTTTGGTCAGTTCGTTTACCATTCTCAGCGTCTCCAGACGTGCGCCTTGACTCGAACCGAAGTAACGGCAGCTCCTGGTGCTGTTGTTCAAGATAAGACGTTCCTTAAAGGAATGTCAATAAAAGAGAGCTTTTCAGCTGTTGAAGATGGCTTATAACTTGGCATGTTATAAGTCTTTAACTGAATGACATGGTCATTAGCGTGTTGACCAGACGATCATCAGTTCTTTGGAGAAGACCATGGTTTGAGGCTTACTCCAGCAGACTTTTTAGAGAAAGTAAGATGTGAAGGTTTTAACTGAGACGTGACCCAGAAAATGTGTTCTTTCTGATTGGCCGAATGGCATCATAAGTTGATGTGAGGATGACATCAACATGTTGAAAGGGGGTCAAAAGATTAGTTTGTCAGAAAGATAAAGTGTTAGTTTCAGATGTCAGCATTTTATCATAAAACTGATTCCTTTGCTTTAACACTTTAACAAAATACTGTTGGTTTGATTAAAACAACGTCATTAAGCATCACATATGGGACCTATTAATGATAATAGCTTGATTATTAAATAGGACAAAAACAAAAGTCTTTGGGTGTCTAGATTGTCCTGAGCTCAAGCTAAAATGAATGAGATAAAGTGTTCCTTTTATCTTCACATGCAAGTTCGAGAGGAGAGGAGAAATCCTCCATGTACAACATTTTGAATTAAGCAGAGTATTTGATTTATCTGACATTAAAATGTACTGATGCTCTTACAAATAAAATTATTCATTTGATAACATTTGAATTAACAAAATTAAAAGAAGTCTCTGTGACCCGAGATTGCACCTTTGACACAGCAGTGAAACACAGTTTAACTCTCACAGAATAACACAGCTTAAAAGCACACATCATGAAAATGACAAAA
>JBBPBX010086982.1:0-14794 GCA_038048925.1 Garcialebias charrua
TGGTTGGAGTGAGGACAGAGTGAGATGGAGGAGGATGACCCAGTGCATGGGACAACCCATGAAGAAGAAACAGCTGAAAGAAGAAGAAGGTTGTAGGTTATTATTGCTGTTGTATGTTGAGGTGGCAGCTTCATTTGAGGTGAAACACCATTTTTGTTATTGTCCCACTGAAAGTATGGTTTGATGTGGGTATGGGAAGTTCTAAAGCAGGACGCACACATAAAGCTTGCATTATTCTACTATAATGCGTTCTCTACATGAAAAGGTTAATTGTCATTGGCATCAAAGTCAAAGTCAACTTTATTGTCAGAACTGCAATATGTACAGGACATACACAGGATTGAAATTGCGTTTCTCTCAGTCCCTCGGTGCAACAGTAACCATTTAAACACTAAAACACTGAAACATTTAATAAACATAAGCATAAAATAGTAAAAGTGTAACACTGTCCTGAGTTTTTGCATAGTAGTATAAAAGTATGAAAATTTACACCAACACTAAAACTAAAACACTAAACATTTAATGAACATAAGCATAAAATGAAATAATAAAAGTGTAATACTGTCCTGAGTTTTTGCATAGTAGTATAAAAAAAGTATAAAAAGTATATCTATAAAATAAACTGAAGGTTCTAGCATTGACATTTGCAAAGAGTGGCAAAGCAGCATATGAGTTAATGTACACAGTATATGTATGAGGTAGTAGTTGATGTTGGTATAGAGGCAAAAGTGGCATATGCAGTAAGGCACATTGGGCATCCTTAAATAAGGCTGGTCAGAGAATACTGTATATGTATCAGCAGTAGTGTAGATATAAAAGTAGTGTAAATGTAAACAGTAGTAATAAATGTAAACAGTAGTAATAAATGTAAACAGTATTAATAAATGTAAACATTGAATGTAAACAGTAGTATGTAAACAGTGAATGTAAACAGTAGTATGACTATAGGCAGTGATGTAATACAAACATTAGTGCAAATATGAGAAGTAGTGCAAACTGAATGAGCACATGACCGAGAGTTTAGTGAATAACCCGTTTGATGACACAGAGTCCAGTGTTAAAATCTTTGTGTTGTGTGGTAATGTGTGAGAAAGTTTTTTGTGTTAAGGCAGTTCAAATGGGAGGGGAGGCAGAGCAGGCAGAGTGTTTAGCATCCTGACTGCCTGATTCCATCAGGAACTGTGGCACCTACTCCAGCTTTAAAAAATCTCTGAAACTTTGGCTAAAAAATAATCAGAAGTGCACTCATGTGTAGATTACTTTGTCTATTTTCTTATGGCATCATATTTTTATTGTAATTTTATGTTGTGTTATGTGCTATATAGGTGATGTTTGTATTTTTCTCCGCTCTTTTGTTTTATGGGACGTTTCTTATTCTTACCTGCCTTAGGACAACGGATGCAAATTAGCTATTGTGCTAACTCCGGCATATTTACATTGATGCTAACTGCTGTTATGTTGATTAATATGCATTGTCCTAACTTAAATAAATAAATAAATGAAATGAAATGATGAACAGAGCTGTCTCTCAGTCTGCTGGTTCGAGCCTGGAGACTCCTCAGTCTCCTCCCTGATGGCAGCAGTCTGAAGCAGCTGTGTAGTGGGTGTGTGGGATCACCTGCCATGCAGAGGGCTTTCCGAGTGAGGCGGTTGCTGTGTAAGTCCTGCAGTGAGGGGAAGGAGGTGCCGACAATCTTCTCAGCTGCTCACATGGGGTACATGAGGTGGAATTAAACTGTGTACTCAAGGTCTCAGTTACATCCAAAAATAGCAACAATATAAACTAGAAAAACGAAACAGTACACAAGGATTTAAGATATACACTAAGGCTAAGCAATAATAATTGAATATAATATGTTGTGTTAAACAGCAGCCTGAACATGAGTCTGTTGTGAGCAGATGGGTATAAATACAGAAGCTTCTGGGTATGAAATCAGCAGCACAAAGTGTCAACTCACCAATTAAAGTGTCATTACAGGGATTTTCCTGGTTAGAGATTCATGAGTCTAACAACATCAGGGTAGAAGCTGTTCCTCAGTCTAGTGGTTCTACACTTAATGCTCCTCAACCTCCTTCCTGAGGGGAGTGGGGCAAAAAAGTGTGTGTGCTGGGTGAGTGGGGTCCTTCATGATGCAGGTGGCTCTTCCTACATCTTCTGTGCAGCCTTCACCACTCTCTGCAGAGCTTTTGTTTCTGCAGCTGTGCAGCCTCCATGCCACACGTTGATGCTGGAGCACAGGATGCTCTCCACTGCACACCTGTAGAAGGAGGTGAGGACTGAGCTTCCCAGACCAGCTTGTCTCAGTCGCCTGAGGAAGTAGAGTCAGGTGGAGGAAGTACTAGGAAGAAGCCCATACATGCACGGAGAGAACATGCAAACTCCACCCCAAAAGCCCCCCTGGATGGGATTTGACCCGGCGACCTTCTCGCTGAGAGGCAACAGCTGTACGAACTGTGCCACTGTGTCGCCCACAACAAAAATCAAAGTGCGATTGTTCTCAAGTTAGTACCACAGACCAAACCAGTGGTTCCCAACCACAGTCCTTGAGGAACGCCATCCTTCATGTTTTAGTTGTTTGCCTGCTCCAACACACCAGATTCAGTGATTTTAACCTCAAGTTCTGCCAAAGCCTGTTAATCACCCATTCATTCAAACCAGGTGTGTCAAAGCAGAGAAATAACTAGAACATACAGGGGTGATGTTCCTCAAGGGCCAGGGGTGGGAACCACTGCTCTAGACAATAAAGAAACACATATGAAAGCTACATCTGTCACAGTTTGAGCAAATAGATTGAACACACAAACTGTAACAGAGCTAGCTTCAGGCTGTTCCAGCTTTAGTTTGTGCTGCAACGTTCCTTGTAACAGTTTTACTCTTTCAGACGTTCTGTGGAGCCCCCAAAGAAATGTGTTTTTTATTTGTTTGTACACGTTTCCTGTCTCACATCCTCTGCTGTGTGATAACCATCAAATCCAACCTTACATAAACTATCACATTTAGGTTTTTTACATCATATTTGCAATGCCACATCCAATCGTATGCTTTCATAGCTTATTAGGCATTGTGTGCACTTCATGCTATTTCCTAATGTGGTGGAGTGTTCAGTGTTGCAGCTGTCGATGGGTAAGAAAGAAAACTCCTCCTTCATGTTTTTGCATACTAAAAGAGATGCGATCAGAGGAAAGTGACAATATTTGAGTGATTTTGCACTAGAAGGCCTTGTTTGTTTGACCCAAAGTTAGACATAAGACTTTTTTCTGTTTTGCTCTGGAAAATAAAACAGCCTGGTTAAGGTAAATATGCCTTTTTACTTTGGATTATTTTCAAAAAAGTTTTAAATTAATCACATTTAACCACATTTATTAGGCTGTACATTTGATATAAATAACATAAACAAACCTCATTTATAGTAGTTCAAGTAAGTGTTGTTTTGTTGATTTTCACACAATCATAATTTTCCATTATTTAGATGCTTCGTCTGATTTTCTCTATTTAGTATTGTATAATTTTAATCATTTCTTATTAAAAACAATGACTATTTTTAAAAGGAAAAATTTAACAAAAAACATGAAATGAAAAGAAGCAGAAGAAGAAAACATTTCATATCTGCTCCTTATTAAACAATCAATTCAAACTATCATTTCAAACATTTATATACTTATTGTAATACAAAAGTATACAGTCTCATCAAAATACCTATTATAATTTGTTAAATAAGAATCAACTTAAATATAACTCTTGGGAGCTGATGCAGCCGCTGCGTGCAGACGTGTGTCAGTGAGCTCCAGGTACCTCAGCGGTGTTGGATTTATAAAAGCGACTATGTTGCTCTAGACGCTAAAATTTATTCATGACACAGTGGACAAATATTACCCAAACCTGACTAATTTGGAACTGAATTTTTGTCGTTTTTTGGAAGTTTTTATTTTTATTTTTTGTCGGCGTAAAACCTTCTAACGTGAGGAAGATGACGACTGAACAAGAAAAACTAACTTTAAAATCCCTGATGAAGGCTATCCGTGAGTCGAAAGAAGAGCTCACTATCCATATAGATCAAAAAATAGACTATATCCAACAATCCTTAACAAAAATTGAACTGTCATGCTCCACGCTGGCGGAGCAGGTGCAGGAAATCGAGACCAGAATTGGCGCTAATGAAGACAACCTCTCTGACGCTCAAGCGCGCATAATTAAAATGGAGAAGGAATTAACTCTTCTGAAGGAGAAAACGGACGATTTGGAAAACCGGAGCAGAAGATCAAATGTTAAAATTATAAATATTCCAGAAAAGTCCGAAGGCACCGACATGGTTGATTACGTGGAGCGACTAATCCCACAGCTGCTCGGGGAGGAGCACTTCCCAGCCCCGCTCATCATCGAGAGAGCGCACCGCCTGGGGAGGGCGTCGGAGCGGACCAGACCTATCCTCGTGAAATTTCTGAATTCCAGAGACAAAGATAAAGTACTCCGTTTGGCCAGGGACAAGGGGACGGTAAAGTTGGGTAAAGATCGAATCTCATTTTACCCAGATTACAGCACCGAGGTGCAACGCAAAATGCTCGCTTTCAGCGAGGTGAAGAAACAACTACGGGAGAAAAAAATTGAATATGCCAGCCGCTACCCTGCTAAACTGAGGATTCGACACGGAGGTGGATTTAAACTTTTTACAACCCCATCTGAGGTGGAGGCCTTCCTGTCCACTGTGCAGGATGAGGGATAAAAACATTTCCTTCACACGATGACAAGGCACCATGACTAACGGTAAAAAAAAAATAAAAAAATGTTGCATAAAATAATCCATAATTACTATGCCTCAAATGTTAAACCATTATTATTTAGTCACTTGTGTCTAATAATATCATACTGTAGGCTATGTGTACAATATGTTAAGTAAAGATAATATACATATATATGTATGTGTGTGTGTGCGTGTGTGTGTGTGTGTGTGCATATGTGTGCGCATGAGTGTGCATGTATGTACTGTATATGTATGTGTGTGTATATATATGTGTAGCCTATATGTATGTGTATGGATATGTATGTATGTGTATGCGTGTATATATGTATGTATATATATGTATATGTGTATGTATGTATGTGTGTGTGTATGTGTATGTACTACATATGTTTTGTTTATTTTTGCTGGAGCAATCGTATCATTTTTTTTTCTCTTTAGAATAATTGTATCCGCTGGGGATACCACAATGTTTAGAAGTGGAGATTAACCCACAGTCTTTTTTTTGTTTAGTGGGAGTTAAAGCGTGGTTTTTTTTATTTTATTTTTATTTTTTCATTTTTGGGGGGGTTTGGGGGGCACTCTCTCTATGAGGTTCACTCTGTGAAAATTGAAATCATTAAATATTTTGGTAAAGGTTCAGAGATTTTCTTATTTTCTTTAAGTTATGAACATTTTAAAACTGTCAATTAACCAGAATTTTTTTTAAATAATACTCAAAATGAATAAGACAGGATTACTAAATTGTATTTCATTTAATGTTAGAGGGATTAACAACCCCATTAAAAGGAAGAAAGTGCTAACATACCTCAAGAAACAAGGCACAGACATCGCCTTTATTCAAGAGACTCATCTTACAGATTTAGAACATTTAAAATTACGCCAGGATTGGGTTGGTCATGTATTTTATTCTTCTTTTACATCCAATTCAAGAGGTGTAGCCTTGCTTATTAATAAAAACCTCAGATTTCGGTTAAATTATATGGAAAATGATAGAGCTGGCAGATTGATTTTGATAGACTGTGTTATAAATACAAATAGATTAATTCTAGTGTCTGTATATGGTCCAAATTTAGACAATCCAGAATTCTTTAATGATTTAATTCTAAAACTGGCAACGGTTGAAGCTCCGTGTATTTTGGGCGGGGATTACAACCTGGTTTTAAGTCCAACATTGGACCGCTCTTCTTCCAAACCTGCTACACTGTCTAGAGCAGCGGTGGCACTGACTCAGGGTATGAAAGAAATAGGATTGGGAGATGTATGGCGTTTACGTAATCCAACCTGCAAAGATTATTCATTCTATTCCAATGTCCACAACACATATTCAAGAATTGACTTGTTCCTGGCTTCACACTCACTTTTGTCACAAATTAAAACTTGTTCTTATTTGGCAGCTACAATATCGGACCATAACCCCATACAAATGAAACTAGATTTCTGTCATCATACTTACTCTTCTCCTGGATGGAGATTCAGAGAATATCTTCTTAGAGATCCTGAATTTGTCAGTTTTATGAATGCCAAAATTGATATATACCTGGAAGTAAATTTGAATACCTCCTCACATTCAAATATATGGGAAGCCCTCAAAGCTTATATGAGGGGTCACATTATTTCATATGTTTCATACAAAAACAAACAAAAACGGGAACGGATTTCTCAATTAGAACGAGACATAAGGACTTTGGAGAAGGACCATTCAAGAACAAAAAAAACAGAATTACTTAGTATATTAAAACAAAAGCGGGTTTCATATGACATACTGTGTACTAGTAAAGCTGAGGCGGCAATGGCTAGGACTAAATATCACTACTATGAATTTGGTAATAAAACAAGCAAATTATTGGCGTGGCAGATAAAAAAGGAGGACAATGAAAAATTTATTCAAAGTATTACAACAGATGATGGAAGACTTTTAGAAAATGCAAAAGACATAAATTTGGAATTTAAAAAATACTATCAAACGTTATATAAATCTGGACTTTGCAGAGACAATGTAGATATAAAACAATTTTTAAATAAATTACAGCTACCCAAGATTAACGAAACTGATAAAGACATACTAGAGGGTGAAATAAGTGAAGAGGAGGTTCAACTTGCTGTTAAATCATTACAAAATCACAAAGCCCCGGGGCCAGACGGCTTCCCAATAGAATACTTCAAAACCTTTTCAAATAAATTAATTACTCCTCTTACAAACATGATCAAGGAGGCATTCGAAAAGACAGCACTTCCACAATCTTTAGAATTAGCAACAATAACATTACTTCCCAAACCTGGAAAAGATGTACAAAAGTGCAGTAACTATAGACCCCTCAGTCTTCTCAACTCCGACTATAAGATCTTGTCTAAAATAATAGCATCCCGACTGGAGAAAATAATTCCAAAAATTATTCATGCAGACCAAACAGGTTTTGTTAAAAACCGACAAGGAGCAGACAATATTCGGAGGTTGTTTCACATTATTGATATTGCTAAAAGAAAGAGGCACCCCCTGGCGATACTTTCTATGGATGCTGAGAAGGCGTTTGACAGAATTGAACTTGATTTTCTTTTTGAAACCCTGAGAGCTATGAATTTTGGTGAAACCTTTATTAGATATATAAGAACACTCTTTAACAACCCTAGGTCACAGATTTTGACTAATGGGGTTTTGTCAGACGCCTTCTTGCTTTCTCGAGGCTGTAGACAGGGATGCCCAAGTTCTCCTAGTCTATTTTCCATTGCTATAGAACCATTAGCGATTGCTATCCGCTCTGATTTATCCATCACAGGAATGAGGGTAGGTATAGAAGAACATAAACTTGCGCTATATGCGGACGATTTATTGGTATTTATAACTCAACCTTCTATATCCTTTCCATCTTTACTGGCATGCCTTGGGTCATACAGCAGGGTTTCAGGCTACAAAATTAATTATTCCAAGAGTGAAGCGTTTCCACTCAATATGACAGAACAGGAGACACAATTACTACCTGGTTCATTTAAATGGTGCACGGATGGTTTTACATACCTTGGTATTAATATTAGTTCCTCGTATGATCAAACTTACCAAAAGAATTATACATCATTAATTAATAAAACTAAAGCAGAGTTGGAACGATGGATGGATCTCCCACTATCTTTAATTGGCAGAGTTAATTCAATCAAAATGTCTATACTACCTAAATTTATTTACTTATTTCAATGTATCCCCTTAAAAGTTCCAATGACATATTTTAAGAAATTAGATAAAGCACTATCTCTATTTTTATGGCAAAAAAAGGTCCCAAGAGTTAAGCTTCTTACGTTACAGGCTCCTTATGCTAAAGGCGGATTGAATCTTCCAAATTTTAGAATATATTATTTAACCACCCAGCTCCGTATTCTATGGATGTGGACTTATTCGAATGGCAACGATATGAGGTGGCTCTCTATAGAACAACAAGAATTAAAATCTGTATCATTGGCAATTATTCCATTCTTGGGTTCAAAAAAGCAGCTGACTAAAATTACATCAAATCCTTTAATTTTAGCTACCTACGATGCATGGACTCAGTTACATACTCTATTAAAACTAAACACACGATTTTTGGTTAACATGCCACTTAAAGGTAACCCTAATATTCCTAAACCTATAGCAGATGGTATACTACAAACTTGGAATAGAAAAGGCATTAGAACAGTCAGCAACCTCTATATTAATAATGTCTTTGCCAGCTTCAGTCAATTGTCTGATTGCTACGATATACATAGGCACAATCACTTCAAATATTTTCAGATTAGACATTGGATTAAGAGCCTAACATTAGAGATATTTCCGAATAAACCAGATGAAACTCCGCTGGAAACATGCTTATTAGACCCCAAACGTACCAATACAAAAGGACTTGTTTCTTGTGTTTATAAAACTGTTATTGACCATTTACCAGCTTATGAGAAGTACTCAAATAAATCAAAATGGGAATCGGATTTAAATTGTAAATATGATGACAAAAACTGGAATACATTACTAAATTCATCCCAAACAATATTACGATCAACAAAACACAGGCAAACTCAATTTAATATTTTTCACCGCATATATTATACCCCATATAAATTGAATAAAATGAATGCCAATATCACTGACAAATGCCAGAGATGTGGTACAACTGTAGGTGACCTTCTTCATATGCTTTGGAATTGTGTACATTTGCAAAACTACTGGAATAATGTAATTCTGACAACTTCAACAGTTTGTGGACTTTCTTTAGATGTTGACCCCAGGATTTGGATACTTGGCGATGTTATGTCCTTGAATATATATCCCTGCAAGAAATACTTTGTTTTGTTAGCATCATCTGCTGCAAAAAAGTGTATTCTTAAGAATTGGAAATCTGTAGAACCACCAAACCAAAAACATTGGATCAACGAACTGTTATCATATTGCACTCCTGAAAAAATTCTACATTCTACACGTGGGACATTAACCAAGTTTGACCGGATATGGACACCCTTCCTGGACATTCTAACCAGATTAGATCTGGGAGAGTGATGAGTATCAATGTAATTGTTTTATGTTAATCCTTTTAAATGTTTCTGTTGTATTCTTCTCTTTTAACTCTGACCTTTCAAAAAAAAAAAAAAGTTTAATTCTAAAATGTAACTATTATTGCCTATGTTACTACATTGAGAGAGTGGGTGGGGTGGGTGTTTATTTATTTATTTTTATCTTTTCTTATTTTTTATTTTATTTTATTTTTTCTCATTTTTTTTTTCTTTTCTTCTTTTATTTTCTTTCTAAAAAAAGGGAAAAACATAATATTGTACAATGGATGTAAATTTTATACAGTTGTACATTCTGAATAAATATATATATACAAAAATATAACTCTTCAACAAAATAGTTTTAATCATGTTTTCTTAAATGTATGATTCCTGCTATTAGTGTTTCCAAGGTTACATCATTTAAATAATTTCAATTTTAACTTCTAAACATCTGACCCCTTCCTCTCCTCCAGATATGATGGAAAACTCTTCCCTCACCACCAGCTCTTACAATCTTTGCATCATGACCCAACCAAGTTCCTTAATTCACAGCATCTTCACCATCATCAATGTCGTCTTCTTCCTGCCTCTCTTCATCTTCATCCTCTACTATGGTCTGAAAAAGAGGCGCAAAGACCACTCAAACTCTCCGTCATCAACAGTGAGCCACTCTGACTGCTTCACCTACCACCTGGTCTTCATGGAGCTCGTTGGTGTCATTGGGTGCATCGGTGTCTTTGCAGGAATCTACAGTAAGAAAATCAAAGCTGTACAAGTGGGAAGCACTTTGTTTTCTTTCACCTGGTATGGACAAGGATTCTTCCACATCCTGACATGTGTGGAGCACTACCTGGCTGTAGTTCATCCGATCACATACCTGACCCTGAAAGAAAAAAGAATGCTCAGAGTCAGAAGCATCATCATCGGCTTTGTGTGGCTGCTTAGTTTTGTGGGGATGGCTTTGGCAGTGGAAGAAAATTACATCATCATGGATTCTTGTCTCATTATATTAACAGTTGTCATCACCCCATTCTGCAGCCTGTCGGTTCTCTGTGTTTTAAAACGCCCAGGCCGAGGAGAACAAGGCACCGGGAAGGAGCACGTCGACCAGTCAAAACAGAGGGCTTTCTACACCATCATGGCAATACTACTGGTGCTACTGCTGCGGTTTGCCTGGAGCGTGGTTTGGATTGTAAATATCGTGCACGGAAATATTAACTGTGTGGCGATAACATGTGAACTCTTGTTTAATCTGCCCAGCAGTATGGTGTTACCGTTGCTGTTTCTGCAGAGAGCAGGAAAACTAGTGTGCAGTAAGAACGTTGATGAAAATGAGGAATAAATGAGAGAAATGGTTAATAAGAAGGGAAAAACACCTAAAATACAAACTGTTTATTTGCTAAACGCCAATTATCAAAGATTGGTTCAGAATGCATTACAGGTAGTCCTTGACTTATGACGTAGATCCGTTTCTACGTGGCGTCGTAAACCGATTTTTGATGTAAGTCGGAATATACGTACATACTGCACCATAAACATGTACAGTACTGTATTACCAAGCACTTACCCATTTATAAGTTACGACCCGAAGGCACGTAGCATATAGAATGGACACCAGACAAAAGAAAGGTTTTAAAAAACAAATGTATTTTTGTTTAACTCCTGGAGGCTGCGGGTGTGGTTCAGCAGCCAGCTAACCCAACTCTAACCCTAACCCAACTAAAAACAGGAGTTCACCTTCAGTTTCCCCCGTGTCCCAAACAAAAACAAAGTGCAAATAAAAGTTGGACCTGGTGAGCCGGCCAAAAAGAACAAAACGACACAGAAAGAGGGCCAACCCCTATAGGGTCGTCGAAACCCCTCCCAGCATCAGACTACTTGTTTAAACACCCAGCTCTAAAGGTATCAGTAGACGAAAACTGGACTATTGATCACACCAGGTCAAAATCTACTTAAAAACAGTACTAGTACAAAACAATCAGAGCACATCTAAAAACTACTAAACCCTCCATGGGCAAGCCAAGCTCAAGCTCATAGGTTCACTAGAGCCTGAAAGAGCACACACCTGCTCATAGTAGAGTGACACCCAAGTGGCGAGGGGTGGACGGAGAAGCACAAACCTCCATGCCAATTATTAATGATTGGTTCAGAATGCATTACAGGTAGTCCTTGACTCACAACGTAGATCTGTTCCTACGTGGCGTCGTAAACCAATTTTCGACGTAAGTCAGAATATACCTACATACTGCACATGTACAGTACTATATTACCAAGCACTTAGCCTATCCTAACACAGTACCCTACATAATTATCAAAAAACACATACGTTTGGGAGCCATAATGAAGGGCACAAAGAGTTAATGGCCTACTAGGATGCTGTTGACGCCTTTCTCCACTGTCCATCCGTCGTATTCCGTTTACGACATAAAACAGCGTTCACAGTACAGTACGGTATTCCTCTGCCGTTACATCGCGTACAGTACAATATTTTCCGCCGTTGCACCACGTAAAGTACATATTTTCCACCTCTGCTTTACGTTTACGACATAAAACCGGTCCATTCTCCGTATTCTGCATTCTGTTTACGGCGTAAAACCGCGTTCACAGCACAGTGCATATTCCTCCACCGCTAAGTTTACGATGTAAAAACGGTCCATCCGCCGTATTCCGCATTCCGTTTACGACGTAAAACCGCGTTCACAGTACAGTGCAGTATTCTTCCGCTGCTGCATCATGACGTTTATGATGTAAAACTGCGTCACTCAAAATAAGGCTTTTCTTAGTAAATGGGAGATGCGTTGTAACCACAAAACATCGTAACTCGAGGACTACCTGTATTTGATGTGATGCATTTAATGGCAATCTTCTCATAATTTAAAAAAAATCAATAACAATACGTCTACTAAAAGCAAATTTTGAAACAATTACCATTGTGCCATTTTAAAATTGGCCTAATAAGCTACTATTGTTTGTATAGGTTAACCCTCTGGAGTCAAGTAAAGCAATACAGATTATTTGTTGTTTTGTGGGTCAGAATTTTTAAAGTTTTGGAAAAATTATCCTGAATGCATGTAATATACAAATTTCAAGCTAAATTTAAACAAATAATTTGTTGTGAGATTGGGTATTAATATTATTTTTTTAATTTTTGCATGACATTTTTATTGTGTTCTTTTTCAATATGCAAAGTATTTCACAGTTGAAAGATTAAATGCTAGTGATTGTTATTATTAACCAAATGCCATAATAGGCTACCTCTAAAAACATTTACAATAATATTTTTTTAACATACAAATGAGAAGTTTCAGAAGTTCTGGACCATTGAGCACACCTGAATATAAGCCGCACCCACAAAATAAATAAATAATAATAATTAAATGTCCACATATAAATCGTGATTGTCTATAAGCTGTCGGTGTCCACGTTGTAACATGACATATTTTACACTGAATGTTATTTTTAACTTTTAATTAAATACATACTGGTAACATACACAAATGTGTACAGTAAATGATGGGAATGGGAGTCTCCCCTCCCTCATGGATTCTCCCCCCTCCTCCCAGTTTCATTGGTCAGATTTTCTTTTACCTTTATTTCTACAGGTAGTCTCATTAAGTCACGAGGACTCACCCCCCAAGAGAGACATGTATTGGGCAGCTATGTGAGCACTGGATGTGAGGAAACTAAATGTTTTGGCGGCATGAAGCTCGTTAAGAATCTGTTGGAATCCTGGCAAAAACCAATGCAGACATGTTCCTGTTTTTAGTTTTTTACATTTGCCTTATACTGTAATCTGTCTGTTTTGCTATTTTGTAGGGGTGTAACGAGATCTTGTGCAACAAGATCTCGCGATATTAAACTCCCGCAATATCTCTCGTTGAGAGGTAACGTCGTCTCGCGAGCCGCTAATGCTAATGCTAATGCTAGCAGAGCCCCTAGCAAGTCAGCGTCACGGACAGCATGGCTTCGCCGGATGAAGTTGCTATAGAAGACGCCCCAACTACTGATGGAGGGTCCCGGTGCCGCAGACGCCTCTACATTGATGGAGGGTCCCGGCGCTGCCGACGCTGCCCCGAATGTAAAGACACGCGTGTAAACACCGGTGTGACCGGTGTTGCCAGATAGAGTCCCACCCACCCAAAGCACTCTTTACCCGCAAAAGTCAGAAGGAAAATCGCGGTGAACCGCCCAATCTGGCAACACTGGTGAGTGACGGCTGCAGATTCAGTGCTGATGCGGATATTTATGTTCAATTTTTGGAAAGTCCTGCGTGAATATCTATTTTTTTAAACAAAGTTGAACGTTCTAAGGTCTAAGGAGATTCAATCAGTAAAATGAAGACATCAGTTGAGTTTGTAATACATGTTAAAACAGAATAAAAGCCTTTTTGCGGCATAAAACCGATCTTTGAAGTTTTCTTGAACTAACATTAAAATCTCGTCTAGTTCTCGCGAACTCTGTAATTTGTCTCGTCTCGAGAGTTTTGTGTATCGTTACACCCCTACAATTTTGACATCTTTTTTCAACTTGTTAAAAAAAAATCTGTATGCCATTCTTTGTCGAAACCAGGTCTTTCTTGTAAATCTTCCTCCAAATCTTGTAAATCTTCTTGTAAATCTTCCTCCACCATCACCCTCAGCACTGGCTCTCCTCAGGGATGTGTGCTGAGCCCTCTTCTGTTCACTCTGCTCACATATGATTGTACAGCCACACATCCAGGCTGTCATATTGTTAAGTTTGCAGATGATACAGCTGTGGTGGGATGCATCACAGATAATGATGAATCCAGCTACAGACAGGAGGTGGAACATCTGGAGAGCTGGTGCAAAGAGAACAACCTTCACATGAATGTGAAGAAGACGAAGGAGATGATTGTGGACTTCAGAAGGAACAAACACACCCACACCCCACTGTATATAGGTGGATCTGCGGTGGAGGTGGTCTCCAGCTACAAATACCTGGGTGTACACTTGAATGATAACCTCAGCTGGAGCAATAACACCACCAGCCTGATCAAGAAAGGTCATCAGAGACTCTACTTCCTCAGACGGCTGAGACGAGCCGGTCTGAGAAGCCCAGTCCTCACCTCGTTCTACAGGTGTGCAGTGGAGAGCGTCCTGTGCTCCAGCATCAACGTGTGGCATGGAGGCTGCACAGTTGCAGAGAGAAAAGCTCTGCAGAGAGTGGTGAAGGCTGCACAGAAGTCTGTGGGAGTCAGTCTCCCCACCATCACAGACATTTACACCTCCAGATGCAGAAAAAGAGCCACCTGCATCATGAAAGACCTCACTCACCCAGCACACTCACTCTTTGCACCACTCCCCTCGGGACGGAGGTTGAGGAGCATCAAATGTAGAACCACTAGACTGAGAAACAGCTTCTACCCTGAGGCTGTCAGACTCATGAATAAATAAATAATAAGAATAAACACTGCAAAATGTCACATCATACTGATACTGTACTGATCTGTTTCTTGTTGCTGCGTTCATCTGTGACCATCTGCTCATGTTCGTGCTGCTGTTTATAATGATGTTTTTCTACTACAT
>JBBPBX010086983.1:0-14793 GCA_038048925.1 Garcialebias charrua
ATATAAAATAATTTCAGTAAAATTACCCCTTGTTGTTTTTTAAAATTCTATATAATACTGCAAAGCAACATGTTATTTGAAAAAAGTAACTTGATTTGTTTGTTTTTTTGTTATATCACAAAATGTATTGTTATCATCAGAATGCTCTGTGTAATGGACATGGGCGTGTCCACTTTGATACACCTGTGTGCTTTTGAACTGTTCCAGAGATGACCTTTACTGACCTCTCAGTAAAGCAAGACATTTACCACAAAATCATTCCAGTAGCTGTAATCTGAGAACATAGTCACCAAAAGAGACTATTTCTATCTTTGATTTTAGGCTGATGTGATCAAAAGAATAACTTTTGTCATTCTCATGATGTGTGCTTTTAAGCTGTGTTATTCTGTAAGAGTTAAACTGTGTTCACTGCTGTGTTAAAGGTGAAGTCTCGGGTCAGAGAGACCGGACGGTTTTGTTTAGAAAGTCAGAAGACAGCTAATCCGTTGTTTTCATGAGCAGGGCTCCAGCTTTCTCTGTCTGTTCCTAAACATTTCCCTCTGCTGCTGGCTGTAACCTTGGGTCGCGATAAGACAAGTGAACTCCTCGATTGATCCTGCTTTAAGTCCTAAGTTTTTGC
The DNA here is from genome assembly GCA_038048925.1 of Garcialebias charrua. Lineage (NCBI taxonomy): Eukaryota > Metazoa > Chordata > Actinopteri > Cyprinodontiformes > Rivulidae > Garcialebias > Garcialebias charrua. Next base: position 620 of record JBBPBX010086983.1, read on the forward strand.
TGAAACGCTTCAGAGTTTGGAAGGAACGAGAAAGTTCCTGATGAGTTTCTGGGAACTTCAAAGAGATGTGAACCTTTCCCAAAGAGCTGAATGAATGCCTGTCACCCGCCAAGGACAGTCATTCAGCTAAGGATTGTATAACATGCCGTTATGAATCCACTTCGAACGAGCGTAAGCTCAAAACTTTGTTTATTCCTTCCTGGAATAAGTTTATCTTGAAGTCAGAGGCCTGAAGCTGACATATTCTCTGATGACCAAGCGAAACCAGGAGACGTTGAAACGTAAACTAGAACCAGTTTTGGACGTGCTGGGACTAAAGGACTCTGTGCATCTGAAGGCTGGTGTCATTTCTTTATCAGACTCGTCGTCGAAAGGTAAAGAGCTGTTTACAAAACGTACCTGGATTTTAGCAGAAGTCGGATGGAAGTGTCACTTTTGGTATCATGCTCAAGATAATTTCCTTTAAACCATCTCCCATCTTCCTCCTATCTTTTTCTCTCAATCTAAGCTGGAAACTATTTTAAGCTAAAGAGCCCACAGACTAAATATGTTAACATCCAATATTGAAGTCTGTTGTGTTAAATTTAAGTGTGCTGACGTATTAATTTGAAAGAAAGTGAAATCATGTCAATCAAGTGTAATGGTGTTGATTTTAGTTGATTTATTTTAAATAAATGGTAGTGTCGCCTGGCATACCAAACTAAGTCAATGTCCATTGTCACTCTATAGCTCTGTTTATTTATCCATCATAAAGATCACAGAAATATTGGGTAAACTGAAAAAGAAAAGAATCCGTGAAATTACTATTCAATCTGAATAAGTAAGATTAATTAAGGATAAAGAGGTCAGCTTAATACTGACCCCTGTTAAAATCCTTTAGTTACATCTGGGTGGCACTATATGTGTTTAAAGACACAATATATGGTCTCCCTCATGTTCCCTTCATCTGAAATATCACAATATAATATTTGAGCCATATCGCCCAACCCTATTACACACTAATCAAAACAACCTAACTGACGTGACTTGAGCTAAAAAGTTCCAGTTTTGCCTCATCACTCCCAGAAACGTTGGGGCTTGTCAAAATGAATTTCACTGGAATTCCTGTTAGGCTTTTTTATGTTTACTGCCAATAGTAGAGCCCTCCTGGATCTTCTTCCACTAACATATATGATTCAAAATGCAAAGAGTGGCATGGTCAGAGAATGTAACACCTCGACCATAGAGTTCAGCTTAAATATCCTGAATACTTCTCTCGATTCTTTATCTACCAAACACTGGTCAGATTAATATGGGGTTGCATTTCCTCTTGCATCTACCCCAGTACATTGAGATGTTAGCTACTGTCCCATGAACCTTATACAGTGGTCCCTTGCAACTCTGCAGTTCGTTTATCGCGGACTCGCTCTATAGCGGTTTCTCAAAATAAAATTGAACATGACGCACAATTGGCTGATTGGTGGATGAGTCACACGATCTGCATGGAATTTTTACTTAAAATAAATTATTTTAAATTATTTAGCACAGAGCTGCAGAAAAAGCTTCCTCTTGCAGCTGATCAGCTGCTGTTCAGTGTGCAGAGTGGAGAAGTGGGCGTGGCCAAGAGCGCTTGCAGGTGGCAAAGAGCAGAGGAGGCAGGGAGCTGAAATCATGACATTCTGTGCTCTTTTAGAGCGTTTAGAAACATTGTTTAGAATTAGGCCTGTACCGATAAACAATAAATCAATTAATAGCATGATGAATGAAACTTGAAAATTTCAAACGACATTATCGTTTATCGCAATCATTTCTGAGACAATTAATCACCCAGCAAAATTTGTTATTGTGACAGGCCTATTTAGAATATTGCAAGACACACACACACACACACATAAATAAATAAATAATAAAATAAACTACTACATACTACTTGTACTATTCCTACTTTGCAGGTTTTCACTTATCGTGGGTCTTCATGGTACGGATCCCCCATGATAATTTAGGCACTACTGTTTATTTTGGCAGCTGTGGTCAGAGGAACAAGAAGCTGCGTGTATATGGGCTTTACCTTTAACGTGGATATCTGTCATCCTCATAGAGCTCTCATTTTGGTTTTCTCTGCTCCATGTTCGGTGTGGCACACACAACCTTACCAAACTGTTGCGTGTTTGTTTGTCCAGCACTTTGGTGTGGACTTGTTCCTGTTTAAAGTGCTTTATAAATAAAATGATATGGTATGGTATGGTAAACTACCCAGTGGCCGTTTGTTCCCTATAAATAGGCTGAACGGCTGATGAAAAGCTTGAAAGCAACTGTGACACTAACTAAGGAAAGATAAATAACTTAAGTGTACCAACAAATCTGTCCATACTATTTTAGCACATGTTTGTAAAACAAACACATCACGTATTTTCATAATTTCATTTCGTTTATTCTATCACATAATAAGGCCTTGTAGAAATATGTTTGACCATTGCTTTTAACTGAAATACTTTTCACAAGAAATGAAGAAAAACAAAAATCCCGGTAACGCAACTTTGATTGTTGATATACGCTGCTGATTATCCATGTTGCTGATCTCATGCAGCTGATTATTTCATGCTGCTGTATTCATTCATTCGTACTCACCCACTCACAAGAAGACTCATGTTCCTGCTGCTGCTGTTTGGTGTATTGTTTTGCACTATCAGTGACGGGCATATATCTTAGATCTTTTAGCATAGGTACCGTTTGGCAATCGTTTAGCGTATATCTTAGTTTATATCGTAGATCCTTATTTACTGTTTCTTTTTACACTTTATATTTTTGCTATTGTTGGATGTAACCGAGACCCTGTGTACATAATGTTGTTCCACCTCATGTACCACATGTGATGCGAACGACAATAAAGAACCTCAACAAGAAATGAAGCATCGTTTCAATGAGCTGTAAGGGTACTAACAATCAGTGTCTGTATCCGCTCATACAGAAACACCTTGTGTATCCAGAATAAATTGTAAAATTTGCTTATAAAGTAACTCCATGCCATGATACTTAAAAATTGTGTTAACTCAGGTTAGAATATTTGTGCTTATGACAGACATGTCTCCCAAATTAAAGTCAACTTACCTGTCCAAAGATGCTGACAGCAGTCTGTGTCCGTTACGGCTGAGAGCCAAACAGGTGACGGTTTTATGGTGGTTCTTTAAATACACTAGGGGCTGGCCGCCTTTTAACAAATCCCACACTTTAACGTAGCGCCCACCTAAAGACATGAACAAAAGTTCATAACGTAAGAAGTTGTCTGGCCTTCTTGTCAAGCCCAAATAAATATACATGTAATCTGTGTGTGAGTGGGCTTGTGTTCAGGCACAAAAATCCTGGAAAAGTAATAATATGACTGGATGTGGTGCTAAATTTCACAGTGTACTGTATATAAAAGATGGATGTAGGGTATGAGGCATTACTTTTTGGTTTGTGTATTTTCAAATTAGACATTTTCAACGTGGCTATTTTATTATTTTCAAAAAATAAGTGAGTCCTCCCTGGGCTGCCACCTTACCGTGGTGGAGGGGTTTGAGTGTCCCAATGATCCTAGGAGCTATGCTGTCAGGGGCTTTATGCCCCTAGTAGGGTCACCCAAGGCAGACAGGTCCTAGGTGAGGGACGAGACAAAGCGCAGCCCACAAGACCCCTTATGATGAATAATATAAATGGAAACAATGTTCCCTCGCCCGGACGCGGGTCACCGGGGCCCCACTCTGGAGCCAGGCCCGGAGGAGGGGCACGTTGGCGAGCGCCTGGTGGCCGGGCTTTCACCCATGGAGCTCGGCCGGGCACAGCCCGAAGAGGAGACGTGGGTCCCCCTTCCCATAGGCTCACCACCTGTGGGAGGGGCCAAAGGGGTCGGGTGCATTGTGGAATGGGTGGTGGCCGAGGGCGGGGACCCTGGCGGTCTGATCCTCGGCTACAGAAGCTGGCCATTGGGACATGGAATGTCACCTCTCTGGTGGGGAAGGAGCCTGAGCTAGTGTGTGAGGTTGAGAGGTTCCGGCTAGAAATAGTCGGACTCACCTCAACGCATGGCTCTGGCTCTGGAACCAGTTTCCTTGAGAGGGGTTGGACACTCTTCCACTCTGGAGTTGCCCCTGGTGAGAGGCGCCGAGCAGGAGTGGGCATACTTGTTGCCCCCCATCTTGGTGCCTGTACGTTGGGGTTCACCCCGGTGAACGAGAGGGTAGCCTCCCTTCGCCTACGTGTGGGGGGACGGGCTCTGACTGTTGTTTGTGCCTATGCGCCAAACGGCAGCGCAGATTACCCACCCTTTTTGGAGTCCTTGGAGGGGGTATTGGAGAGTGCGCCTCCTGGGGACTCCCTTGTTCTGCTGGGGGACTTCAACGCTCACGTGGGCAATGACAGTGAGACCTGGAGGGGTGTGGTTGGGAGGAACGGCCCCCCTGATCTGAACCCGAGTGGTGTTCTGTTGTTGGACTTCTGTGCTCGTCATGGATTGTCCATAACGAACACCATGTTCAGGCATAAGGGTGTCCATATGTGCTCTTGGCACCAGGACACCCTAGGTCGTAGTTCAATGATCGACTTTGTTGTCGTCTCATCTGATCTGCGGCCGCATGTCCTGGACACTCGGGTGAAGAGAGGGGCGGAGCTGTCAACTGACCACTACCTGGTGGTGAGTTGGCTCCGATGGTGGGGGAGGATGCCGGTCAGACCTGGCAGACCCAAACGTATTGTGAGGGTCTGCTGGGAACGTCTGGCAGAGTCTCCCGTAAGACGGAGCTTTAACTCCCACCTCCGGGAGAGCTTTGAACACGTTCCGAGGGAGGCGGGGGACATTGAGCCCGAGTGGGCCATGTTTCGCGCCTCTATTGTCGAGGCAGCTTATCGGAGTTGTGGCCGCAAGGTTGTTGGTGCCTGTCGTGGTGGCAACCCTCGAACCCGGTGGTGGACACCGGCGGTGAGGGATGCTGTCAAGCTGAAGAAGGAGTCCTATTGGGCCTTTTTGGCCTGTGGGACCCCGGAAGCAGCAGATAGGTACCGGCAGTCCAAGCGGCATGCGGCTCGGGTGGTTGCTGAGGCAAAAACTCGGGCGTGGGAGGAGTTCGGAGAGGCCATGGAGAATGACTTCCGTACGGCTTCGAGGCGATTCTGGTCCACCATCCGGCGTCTCAGGGGGGGAAAGCGGTACGCGACCAACACCATTTATGGTGGGGATGGCGTGCTGTTGACCTCAACTCGGGATGTTGTGAGTCGGTGGGCGGAATACTTCGAAGACCTCCTCAATCCTACTGGCACGTCTTCCACTGAGGAAGCGGAGCCTGGGGACTTTGGGTCGGGCTCTCCAATCTCTGGTGCTGAGGTCGCCAAGGTGGTTAAAAAGCTCCGCGGTGGCAAGGCTCCGGGGGTGGATGAGATTCGTCCTGAGTTCCTTAGGGCTCTGGATGTTGTGGGGTTGTGTTGGCTTACGCGACTCTGCAATATCGCGTGGACATCGGGGGCAGTTCCCTTGGATTGGCAGACTGGGGTGGTGGTTCCCCTATTCAAAAAGGGGGACCGTAGGGTGTGTTCCAACTATAGAGGGATCACACTCTTAAGCCTCCCTGGTAAGGTCTATTCAGGGGTTCTGGAGAGGAGGGTCCGTCGGATAGTCGAACCTCGGATTCAGGAGGAGCAGTGTGGTTTTCGTCCTGGTCGTGGAACACTAGACCAGCTCTACACCCTCAACAGGGTCCTGGAGGGTGCGTGGGAGTTTGCCCAACCAGTTTACATGTGCTTTGTAGACTTGGAAAAGGCATTCGACCGCGTCCCTCGGGGGGTTCTGTGGCGGGTACTCCGGGAGTATGGGGTACCAGGCCCTTTGATATGGGCTGTTAGGTCCCTGTACGACCGGTGTCAGAGCTTGGTCCGCATCGCTGGCAGTAAGTCAGGCTCGTTTCCGGTGAGAGTTGGACTCCGCCAAGGTTGCCCTTTGTCACCGATTCTGTTTATAACTTTTATGGACAGAATTTCTAGGCGCAGCCAAGGTGTTGAGAGGATCCGTTTTGGTGGCCTTAGAATCGCTTCTCTGTTTTTTGCAGATGATGTGGTCCTATTGGCTTCATCAGCTCGTGATCTACAGCTTTCGCTGGAGCGGTTTGCAGCTGAATGTGATGCGGCCGGGATGAGGATCAGTTCCTCCAAATCCGAGGCCATGGTCTTGAGCCGGAAAAGGGTAGCGTGCCCTCTCCGGGTCGGGGAGGAGGTCCTTACCCAAGTGGAGGAGTTTAAGTATCTCGGGATCTTGTTCACGAATGAGGGAAAACTGGAGCGTGAGATCGATAGGCGGATAGGTGCAGCGTCCGCAGTGAAGCGGGCGCTGTACCGGTCTGTCGTGGTGAAGAGAGAGCTGAGTCAAAAGGCAAAGCTCTCAATTTACCGATCGATCTACGTTCCCACCCTCATCTATGGTCATGAGCTTTGGGTTATGACCGAAAGAACAAGATCTCGGATACAAGCGGCTGAAATGAGTTTTCTCCGCAGGGTGGCTGGACTCTCCCTTAGAGATAGGGTGAGAAGCTCAGTCATCCGGGAGGGACTCGGAGTAGAGCCGCTGCTTCTCCACATCGAGAGGAGCCAGTTGAGGTGGCTCGGGCATCTGGTTAGGATGCCTCCTGGACGCCTCCCTGGTGAGGTGTTCCGGGCATGTCCCACCGGGAGGAGACCCAGAGGAAGACCCAGGATACGCTGGAGGGACTATGTTTCTCGGCTGGCCTGGGAACGCCTTGGGATTCCCCCAGAGGAGCTGCTCCAAGTGGCTGGGGAGAGGGAAGTCTGGGCCTCCCTACTTAGGCTGCTACCCCCGCGACTTGACCCCGGATAAGCGGAAGAAAATGGATGGATGGATGGATGGAAGTGAGAAGTGGATTTGACTGAGAACTGAGCACTTAATATTCAAAAGGTATTGTACCTCTAACTTAAAATAGAACGTCCTTTAGTTAATTTTACCACTTGGTACAAACCGAACTTTAAGTTAGTTAAAAAAAAAAAGACTTGAAACAAGCTACTGAGACTCAGAAAATATTTACAAATGATACAGATCAAGATCTTCACCACAGATCTGACATCTTCTAACTACAAGCAAACCAAACTGACTAAATGTACATTTAAAGTACATAAGATTTCATTTTATATAAACAATCTACTTCAGTATGAAAAGTTGCTTTGAGCCGCCAAACAAGAGGATTTTGTTGACAATCTGGTATTGGATGCAGGATTAATTGACAAACATCTGGAATAAGGTAACTGAATCTAGATTAACCTTGTTTTATTATCCCATTTACCGTACTTTCCTCCGTACATGTTGCACTTCCTTATAAGTCGCATCAGTCCAAATATGTCTCATAAAGTGGGAAAAAACACAAGTTGCTTTGCCATATAAGTCGCATGTATTATGCATCACGGCTGACCACCTGAAAATGTGGGCTGGTGTTGTGCCAAAAATTGATTGGCTGCCAAATGGCGGCTGCGGGAGCGTGCACGGGAGGACTTTAACAAGAATGTAACAAGATTAACATTTAAAAACAATTATTTGTATGTTCAGAATTATAACAAAGGTGTGTCTCAGTTGAACTTTTCCTTAATAAATGGACTTTAACTGTCAAATCAACTGCATTTCAAAAAGCGATTCGCGGAATCAGGAGCGCGCAGAGGGAGGACTCGATGCGCATTTCTTTGAAATTTAACAAGATAACCACCTAAAACTATTATTTGTTTGCTTGACGTTTTAGTAAAGGTGTGTCTCAGTTGAAAATTTCATTAATAAATGCACTTCAATGGTCAAATCAGCTGCATTTCACCTGGGCAGCGCAGCAAAATGCAGCTGATTTGACGTTTGCTCCAGGAGTTCCGGAACGAGACGAAGGTTGCTTTGTATGGCAAGCCAAGTGTCTCATTAATAGACACTTCTACTTATTAATGAGACACTTGGCTTGCCATACTACTCAACCGCCCTCTAGTGGCTGAAAATGGTAGTATTCAATATTTTCCATGTTAGAATGAATGAAATCGTCAGATCTCAGCCAAACATTGGGTTATAAATATGAGGAAAAAACATGAACAAGTCGCTTCACCGTATAATCATAGGGCGTGCAAACTTATGCAAAAAGGTGCAACTTATACGGTGAAAAGTATGGTATGTTCAATTAAATATTTACATAATGCTTAACTGAAGAAAACTTATAAATCAGAAACTGAGCATGAGGCAAATGTTACCCACTAGGGGTGCACCGATAAATCAGCCGGCCGATTCATCAGCCCCGATTTCCATAATTTTGGGAAATCGGTGATCGGCCGATACTTGCATGAGAAACCGATTTTGCCGTTTTTTCTTTGTTTGTTTGTTAACAACAATTGTCTAAACTTCATTTATATTTCAGAGCCCTACCTCATGGCCAGTTAAAACAAGTTTGTATTGTTTCTAGGATATTGTTCAAGGGTATGTTTTTCAACAAAATAAGATTGGAAAATTGTAGGTGCATTGTGACCTTATAACACATGACAGAGTCGCTTATAAAACAAAATCGGTATCGGCCAAAATCGGAATCGGCAGGTCAGACTTTTTAGAAATCTGTGATTGGCCAGAATACTGCAATCAGTGCACCCCTATTACCCACGTTAACTAAACAAGACTTCTTTTTGTGACCAGAAGAGTCTCCTCTGTGAGGAGGAATACAACTTTAAGACGTGTGTTGTCCAAAACTGCTACTCATACTGTTAACAACCTGCAGAGACGAGGAGTCCCTCAGAAGGATAGAGAAGGAGGCTCTCCACTGGCTGGCCGTGGTCCATGCTCATCACACTCTTGTACGTTCTGGCATCAAACACTTTGAGTGTGTGATCATATGACCCTGGAATAAAAATAATAACTCTTGGTCAGATCAATCACTCAGTCATTCAGCAGCTCATTATTAACCTCTGGACTGGTTTCCATTTTTTTTAAATTATTATTCTATTCAGAAGTTACCTTGATTACCCTTGATATTTATGCTAATGAGCCAAAAGGTTAACTTCCTGTCATTCCTTTAGTCATTTCCCCAAACCGTACAAACGTGTCGTTTTGCCTCACCTGTAATGAAGAGATCCCTGTTGAGTTTGCTCGCAACGCCGCAGCGAATGTAATCTGTGTGTTCCTGGTAGGAGGTGAGCTCAGCTGCGTTTGGGATGTCCCAAAGTCGGCACGTGTAGTCATCAGACCCTGTGAAGATCTGGTAATGGTCTGAGGTGAAATCTGTTACGTGAACAGCCCTGAGTACCAAAAAAAAAAGGAAACTATTTTATTCTTTTCAGTTCATTTTCACCAGCAGATATGTTTTAAAACAGCTTACATGTTGTCAGAGTTCTCAAGATCATCATGAAATTCAGTCGATGGATCACTTAAGAAATCATCATTCAACTTCTTTATCAGACAATAAATGCTAAAATTTGACAGTTTTTTTTTTTTTTTTTTTTTACAAAAGATGAGACTACTTGGATATTAAAGCAACAGTTGTGCATAAAGCTTAAAGACAAATTCTGCTACGAGAAGATCTGATGTGCAAATCCACATAAACTTAAAACAACACATTTAACAAAGTCAAAATATAGTTCATTTGTTAAAACGCAAAGTTTAAAGTTGAGGACGGAGCAACTAAAAAGCTCAGACAGTGATGAAATGATGCTCACTTTGTGTGCCCTCTGAACATCCTGAGTGCCACCTTGCCATTGACATCAAACAGTCGAACAACAGAGTCCTCACATCCCGCCACAAGCAGCTGGCCGTCCGACCTGAACCTGCCACAATAAGCAGTGTCCTTGAACCGGGTAAAGGCCTTAACAGGTTCCTGGGAGAATAGTCCAAAGATGTGGATCTGTAGAAAAACAAGTGCTGGAGTATTAAAAGATTGCAATCAATGGATGAATTGAAGGACATTTTAGTAATTCTGCATTTGGGTACATGGACCAGTAAACACTTCAAGACTCTGGCAGTTCTGTTTAAACTATAAGTTAATAGCAGGACAGTATGTAATGTTTGTACATTTCATACATGGGACATGAGAAAGGAAATTGTATAATAATAATACTGTAATAATAATAATAATAATAATACTTTATTTATAAAGCCCTTTAAAACAACCACAGCTGCAACAAAGTGCTGTACATATAAAATCCAAAACATTTCAGAGAGAGAGAGAGAGAGTCAGAGTCTTTATTGTCATTTGCACCGCATGTGGTACATGAGATGAAAACGAGATTATGTACACGAGGTCCCAGTTACATCCAACAACAAATGAAAGAGAAAAACAGTAATAACATCGAGAACTAACTAAGAAAAACATCAACTAGTAATACACTAAGCCTAATATAGTGGGAATAAACAGCAGCACGAACATGAGTTTGTATGAGCAGATGGTCACAGATGAACACAGATGAACACAGCAACAAGAAAACAGATCAGCATCAGCATGATGTGATATTTTGCAGTGTTTATTTTAATTTTATTTTTATTTATTCATGAGTCTAACAGCCTCAGGGTAGAAGCTGTTCCTCAGTCTAGTGGTTCTACACTTGATGCTCCTCAACCTCCGTCCTGAGGGGAGTGGGGCAAAGAGTGAGTGTGCTGGATGAGTGAGGTCTTTCATGATACAGGTGGCTCTTTTCCTGCATCTAGAGGTGTAAATGTCTAGAATCCAAAATCCAGAACATTTAAACACATAAAAAATAAAACAGTTGTTAAAACATTAAGATCAATAAAAACAATAAAAACAGTGCAGAACAAATTCAGTCTGTGCTAAAAGCCAGTGAGTAAAAATGTGTTTTTAGAAGAGTTTTAAAACTGGACAGTGAAGGAGCTTGTCTGACGGGAAGAGGGAGATCGTTCCACAGTTTTGGAGCAGCAACAGAAAAAGCTCTGTCTCCTCTGAGCCTCCGTTTGGACCTCGGCACCTCCAGAAGCAGCTGATCAGCTGATCTGAGGCACCGAGCAGGAGAGTATGGGTGAAGCAGCTCAGAGAGGTAGGATGGAGCAAGACCATTTAAACTTTTAAAAACAAATAAAAGAATCTTAAAATGAACTCTAAAATGAACAGGCAGCCAGTGGAGTGAAGCCAGAGTGGGGGTGATGTGCTCCCTCTTATGAACTCCAGTTAGAAGGCGAGCAGCAGCGTTCTGGACCAACTGGAGACGTCTGAGGGAGGACTGGCTGACTCCAAGGTAAAGAGCGTTACAGTAATCCAGCCGAGAGGTGATGAAGGCATGGATTACTGTTTCCAGCTGCTGCTGTGTAAGGATGGGCTTTACCTTAGCCAGCTGTCTGAGGTGATAAAAACTGGTCTTGACCACCGCTCCAATCTGGGAATCTAATTTAAAATCACTGTCCATTTTAAAACCCAAGTTAGAAACTGTTTTCTTTACATGTGGTGCCAGAGGGCCCAGATCAACAGGGCAAGGTTCACAAGAGCCACTAGGACCAAACACCATCACTTCTGTTTTCCTTTAATTAAAATTTAAGAAGTTTAAAGACATCCAAGCTTTGATGTCTTCAAGACAACAGAAGTGGCCTGATTGAGGAGGCATCTTTCTTTTCTAGTGGCATATAGATCTGACTATCATCAGCGTAACAATTAAAAAAGATCCCATGCTTTCTGAGGATTGATCCCAATGGAAGAAGGTAAAGGGAGAAAAGCAGGGGACCTAAAATAGAGCCCTGTGGAACCCCAAAACACAGAAGAGCAGTGGAGGATTCAGAACCGGCTATGTTCACAGACATGGTTCTGTCTGCCAGATAGGACCTAAACCAGTTCAATGCAGTACCACAGATACCCACTTGGTGTTGCAAACGTGATATTAAAATGTTCTGGTCCACTGTATCAAAGGCAGCGGTTAGGTCGAGCAGGACAAGAACCACATGTTCACCAGAATCATTGGCCCTCATGCACGAACATGTTCGTATTTTTATCCTAAATTCCTCCTACTTTTGTTCGTACGAAGCGTTCGTACGAACATGCCACGTCAGATTCAACAAACTCTTCTATCCACAGGAAAAGTGTGTAAACGAGCTGCGTAAATTTAATGAATCCCACCTGTTCTATCAACCTGCGCGTGCTCGCGGAGAGGTCATTTACATAATTCCCACCCCTCAAAACACCATATAAGGCCACGTTTCCTGCCTTTTGACAGCAGGAAGTGTCCATTCATTCAAAATCAAGAAGTAAAAAGAACTTCACGCGTTCGGAGATTGAAGTTCTGCTCTCAGTCGCGCTGTGGCGCACCGCTACCCCCCCACCCCCCGCAAGTGTCGGATGTGTTTTTGAACAGAAGCATTTTAAAATGTCTCGAAACTACAGTTAACTTCATATTAATATTGTAGTGCATATGTTGTGTCTCCCGTGGGTCGTACAGTATCAGAAATCAAGAATAAATGGTTTGATCTGAAAATGGCTTCAAACAAACGTCTCGCCGCAGCACGGACAGGAGGTGGTCAAGGAAAAGTCTGCGTTACCGAGATGGATGGACAATAAATGCCATGCTGCGCAAGACTCGTGCCAACATGTTTTGCAGCACAAATGAGTCATGCGCGCTCCTCCTGGTCATCGCGCAACCACATTCTGCAGGTTATATTTCGAATCAGATATAATAATCTATTGCTCCGATGGTGTTTGGCACAGCAGTCCAGCAATAGCATGAAAATCAGTCTTAATTCGTACTTGTTCTGCGGCGGTGTATGGGAATTTTATGTACAGGTAGTCCCCGACTTACGAGCGCTCTGACCTACGAGCGTCCGGACTTACGAGCTGGCGAACGAGCAGTAAATTTGTAAAAAATACAGCACTTTTTTGTGTTTTTAGATGAAAGTGTGTTAGCTAACCGTTTGGAAACACGTTTCCGACCATGTTTATGAACTAATATGAACGTTTTTGATGAAAAACGAGTGTTCGTAGTAGCGCTAGCATAAATGTTCCAACTTACGAGCGAAAATCCGGACTTACGAGAACACGTGCTTCGTGTTCCAACTTACGAATTTTCGTGTTACGAGCAACTCGCAGGAACGGAACTCGCTCGTAAGTCGGGGACTACCTGTATGTGTTTTCTAAAGCATGCTAACTATGCTACAATAAGAAAAAGTATGAAAAAGGTCTTATAGATCATCTATCATGAAGAAAATTTATTTTCCACGTCTCTATGCGGCCCTTTGATTGCTTTAAACGTCTTGATGGGGCCCTTTGGAAAAAAAATGTTGCCCATCTCTGCTTTACATCATCAGTTTTGCTGCTGCTATTTGCAATTGCAAATAACCAGAGAGTTCGGTCACAAACGGCAATAAAAATGTTTGTGAAATAGTGCTTTAAAAGGCCGCCTTGAATTTATTTTCAGACTGCAATTGTATAAAGAGTCATTAGCTCATCTGCTCAGATTAAACCCTGTTACTCCAAACGGATGTCATTTAAAGAGCTATCTACAACAGGTAAGATATTAATTGTGTACAATAGCAGAAGTCTTATTAAAATGATCTGAACTTCTGGTTTAAGTTCAGAGTTTGAACAAGGTTTGAAATCTGGCCGAGACCGGCCTGTTATCTCCGCTCTGAAGGTGGTGGTGGCTTGGGGGTGGGCATCATTGTGTTCAGTAATGATGCTATAAGCCTGTCTTCACCAGGGGGTGAATGTAATCCTCTCAGCGGGCCGGGTCCAGGCGATGTTTGCGCAGGGAGTGTGGAGGCTCACACTCAGGTACCTGGTGTTGAATCTGCTCAAACGTGTGACGGAGGAGTGGCGGTGGAGGCTGGGTCCTTACAATGCAGCTGTAAAATATCACGTCCGCCTGAGACATCTGTATACCTGAATGGAACAATACAGGATGCTCGAGGGGGGTGGTGCTTGGTTATCAGAGTTTTAGTTTGCACCTTGGTAGTTTTCCCACATTTGCACATTTGGAAGCATGTCTCAGAAGAGCCAACAGTAAAAGTCCTGCGTCATCAGCTCGGAATCCATCATGCAAAAAAGCAAAAGAAGGTCTCAGCTCCTGTTGTTGCATATCCATAAACGCGACAGGTTTCTGCACGCCGGCGACGTAAAGTCCATCCAGAGCTGCTGAGATCCTGCTCTCTTCAGTCTCCCTCTTCTTCTGAGCCAGGCTGCTCATCTCCGATCCAAAGTGAGGAAGGAGAGGAGCGTCCCATATATGAG
>JBBPBX010086985.1:0-14793 GCA_038048925.1 Garcialebias charrua
TTTCCAAACAAACTTCAGAGCAGTTTAGTGTGAACTTTTATTTTCTGCTCATTGTTCTTGTTTTCAGCGGCAGATTGTCAGAACGACGGGCTTGTGACCATTTAAACAACCGTTACTGCTCCTTCTACACCTTTGTCAAAGTTTTTCGACACGACTGGAGCTCAACAGCACAACGAAACTATCAGAGTTTTGCAACATGAATGAAACTTGTTTTTATGACATGCATGATTTGTTATTGTTGAATAAACCGACTCGTGTTTGAGGCTGCGCCATGGCTGGTGAGCTGCTGGAAAACAAATGTCATCATTGTGTGTAAAATAGATGTTTATTACATTAAAGGTGCAGAGACCACTTCCCCCTGCAACTCAGAGCTGTGCAGGATAAAGGTTGATTTAATTTAGGATAAGTCTTATTTCTTTTATTGTTTCATAATTCTTGTTTTTCTCCTTTAAATGTGTGTTTATCTTTAAGGGTGTTGCCTGCAAACAGTTGTCTATAAACCAACAAAAACATGTCATTTTCATAAAGACTCCAGTTTTATAACTTGTATTTAAATAATGTCATTCATATAAACTGACTAATATAATGTTAAGTGAACAATAAAACCCTCAACTAGATGAGTAGTAAAGTATAAAATGTGGTGTCTGCTTCAAAAACGTTGTGACCAACAGCGATGCCAGCAGGTGGCGCCATATACCACATACACACCACACGTGTAAGAAATGATGTAATTAATGTTGCAAGGGTTTTCACATCTTCATGAAACTGTTAATGATCTATAATGTGTACAAATGATGTTAGAAAATGAGAAAAATACAAACAAATATACAAATCAAAGCCTGGATTGTATTTATTGAAGTTCCATGAACCTGTAAAAGTACTTTAACATAAAACATTCTGATATAAAGTATCATGTCTGCCTCGAGCTGCACATTTGACGTTTTACACTACATAAATATGACCAATCCCCTCTCACTTGCTGTGAAAAGTTGTCACTTTAAGGATGTTAATTATTCATTGACTCAACATCTCCATGACAACTGTTTGCTGTTCAAGACAGCAGATTTTAATTCAGGTTATTTAGCTCCAGTCACAACAGAAGTCCTCTCAGGGCACTGCACACAAACATTCATTCATAAAAACAAGTTAACAGATGAATACAATTATCAGGATGTGAGTGAAGGAGAGCAAAGCATAAAAATCGATACAATAACGCTAGACCTGAACCAATACACGTCCTCAGTACTGGGGTACATTAGTAAATGTACTGACACGGTCTCCACCACAAGATGTGTTAAAAGTTACCCCAACATAAAACCTTGGCTGAATGCAGAGGTTCACACCCTGCTGGCAGCCAGGAACACAGCCTCTGGAAACTCAGAGGAGCTGAGAAAGACAAGGAAAGAGCTGGTTGCTGGTATTAAGAGGGCCAAGGCCACATATGCACAGAGGATCAAGGGTCAGTTCACCTCACAAGTGCTCCAGCATCAACGTGTGGCATGGAGGCTGCACAGCTGCAGAAAGAAAAGCTCTGCAGAGAGTGGTGAAGGCTGCACAGAAGATGTTGGAGTCAGTCTCCCCACCATCACAGACATTTACACCTCCAGATGCAGGAAGAGAGCCACCTGCATCATGAAAGACCACGCTCACCCAGCACACTCACTCTTTGCCCCACTCCCCTCAGGAAGGAGGTTGAGGAGCAAAGTGGGGCGACCAGTTTTTTTTTTATTTTTTTTTTTTATATATATATTTTTTACATTTTCTGGGCACTAGTGGCCTTTATTGGAGAGGGAGAGGACGAAACGGTGGAGAGGGGGGAGACACCACAGAAAGGAGCTCGTCGGGTCCGGGACGTGAACCCGCGAGCCTGTGGAGAGGCGAAAGCCCCAAGCATATGTGCCGCCCGCTTATCTCACTGCGCCACAGCGGCGGCACAGTGGGGCGACCAGTTTGATGGTGATAAGATTTCTGGAGACCACTCTCTCCCCCATCAACTCGTCTGAAGCAGCCATGGCTAAAGCAGTTCAAAACATCAAAGTTCATGCTCAATAATCCAGGTAAAAAATCCAACAACCGTCCAGAGGACCTGACTTAACTTTGTTGGATTTATTTTACCTGAATTATTGAGCATGAACTTTGATATTACTGTGCCGTGTATGTGCTTTGTACTTATTGGTACCCGGCATGCACCCAGTACAGCATGCAGACCTGTAAGTACCTGGTACCATTCATACCTGATCTGTACCGGGCGGCTTGTATTATGTATTTGCTACCAACTATATATATATATATTTTAATACATTTGTTATCAATTTTATTTGTTATTTGTTATTTGTATTTGTTATTGTTTTGTATATAATGTATATAGAAATCTGTCATATCCTGTTGGTTTTGAACTGTCAACATCTGTTTACTGTGATTGTAGTTTTCTTTATGCTGGTGAAGATTCTCAGTCATCCAGGACATGATAAATCAAAAAGGCGTTCAATTCAGGATCAACTGGACTTTATTTGTAACAGAAAACGTTTCGACTTCTGTCCAGAAGTCTTTTTCAATTGAATTCGAATTGAAAAAGACTTCTGGACAGAAGTCGAAACGTTTTCTGTTACAAATAAAGTCCAGTTGATCCTGAATTGAACGCCTTTTTGATGTAGTTTTCTTTATTTTCTTTTTGATAAGTGCAAATGCCTATTGCCAATGTGACGTGTGCTGCTGACCACTTGACCAGGTCACCCTTGTAAAAGAGATCTCGATCTCAACGGGCTCTACCTGGTTAAATAAAGGTGATTGATTGATTGATTATCCAATACATATGCATTTAGACTAGGAGAGTTGTTATACAAGTTATATTTCTAATGTGAAAAGCAACATGCCAAGGTTGCGGGATCGTTCCCCGTACGGGCCACTGATTTTGGGGGAGTGGTGGTGAAGTGGTGGCGCAACGGCTAGAGACAGTGGGCCTGTGATCACCGGTTCAAGCCCCGGTACTGACAACATCAAAAAAATGTGGGTGGAAAAAGGTGAAACCCACACCTGCCTCCACCCTCATTCGCCTCCTCTGGGCCCCTGAGCAAGGCCCTTAACCCCCACCACCTGCTCCCTAATAGGTCTCTGTTGAAAATGAGTTCTCGTGGCTTATTAGACTACAGTACTTGGATAAATAAAAAAAAATAAAAAAACTGTCTGAAAAATTGCACATTTATTTAGACTTTTTTGTATTACTTTTATAACTTTGTAATTCTGTAACAGTTCTTTTGAAGACAAATAAATAGGAGTCTGAACACCCCGAAAGATTATTTTACAAGAATCTCGTAATGAGAGCAAACATTTGATTATATGTTACAAAGGTCTTCCTTAAAGGGCGGGGTCATTATTTGGCAGCTGTCGTTGTGTTCGCAGAAGTGGGCGGGGCCAGTATTTGGCAGGTTTGTCCCTTGAGGGTGTGTGCATGTGTGTGCGCGCGCGAGCCTACGACTTGCAAACGGCCGTTCGTCTGACCGTGAAAGAAGAAGAAAAAAAAAAACAGGAACCACAACTATTCCGAGTCTTTGCAATGTTCCCCACGATATTCCGTCTTCTTTGATCCGTCGACGCTGCCGTGTCCGTGGACGTCGACTTCAGAGTGCGGAGCTGAAATTAATGCATCCATCCCTGCGTCCCTGTCGGTTCTGACCCGGTAAGATCACGCAGGCAGCGACTGTTAGCTCCCGCTGCTAGCAGCTTCCGCTTCTCGGTAGCTCCGACGCTAGCTGCTAGCAGGCTAGGCTAACTGTGAGGCGCCGTGTCCTCATTTTGCTCCAGGTTCTTGTGTAATCCGCTTGTTCGTCCTTCTGTCTTAAAGTGCTGACGCTAAAGTGCGCAGTAATTTAAATACGTGTTTTCTTTATTTGTGCTCGGAGCTAGCAGCTAGCGGCTAGCATCATCTGGGGCTCAGAGCTAGCAGCTAGCGGCTAGCATCATCTGGGGCTCAGAGCTAGCAGCTAGCGGCTAGCATCATCTGGGGCTCAGAGCTAGCAGCTAGCGGCTAGCATCATCTGGGGCTCAGAGCTAGCAGCTAGCGGCTAGCATCATCTGGGGCTCCTCCGCCGGCAGTAAAACTGTCACTTAGTATTAATTAATTAATGACCGTCATTTGAGCAGAAACATCTTTAACTGCTCGTGTTTTGCTATTTAGTGCCAAGAGTGTGATAAGATGACGAGCCTCGCCTGGTTCGGACCTGAGACTCAAGAGTCGGGTCTGGTTCTGACCCATGGAGTTCTCCTGACCTGGCCTTGTTGTTGTTGTTGTTGTTGTTGTTGTTGTTGTTGTTGTTGTTGTTGTTGTTGTTGTTGTTGTTGTTGTTGTTGTTGTTGTTGCACATAATTAGAAAATATTGTTCTGTTCACTGACTGAACCATAAAAAATATATATATACAGTACACAGTGTATATACATGTATATATTATTTTTCTTCCCCTTTCTGGTCTCTTGTAAATGAGCCCCCAAGGCTCAATGGGATTAACCTGTATAAATAAAGGTTGAATGAAAAAAAAACAACAACATATAAATACTGAAGGATCACATTTATCTTATGTCCTGTATGTCTGTGATGAAAAACATATTGAACTGCCCGGATGACAACAAATATACAGTACTGAGCTTTATTTTGTAAAAATAATAATAATAAAATAATAAAAAAATAAAAAAATCTTGATGACCAGATAAGATGTTAATCAGGGCCAGGTTTGGCCCTCGGGCCTTGAGTTTGACAGAAGTGCCCTAAACCGAAACGGAATACTGTAAATAATAAAAATCAAAGCAATATCTCTGAAGCTGCTTTGAAAGAAATGGTGCTAACCTCCAGACCCTGCTCGTGTTTCTGACCCGCACCTGTCGGCCTTTACCTGGACGATGTCGCACACAGCAGCATTGACGCTCTTCGGCCTCCCTCAGTGTCAGATGAGACTTTTGTGTAAGATGAGATATGGTATTTTTTATTTTCACGGGAGGGAAACGTGCGCTCCCAGCAGTCCTGCTGGTGTAACCACACAGCTGCCTGTAGCTTGAAGCAGTCCAGTCATTTAGCAGTTTTAGGCCCCGTGGACTGTGACCAAGTGAACCCTAATCTGGACCCAGACAGTCTGTAATCCACATTACATTCCACTCTGCTCGTTAAAACCTACACTGAAAACTGGTTTGTAACCCAGTTTCAGTCCAACATCTCTCAAGATTAATTAATTATGTGCAGAGGAAGACGATGCGTCTCAAACTACACCTTTATTACTTTAAAGTAGTTTAATAAATGCGTTCAGGCAGAAACTGGACTAATGGCAACCACAAATACCGATGAAGATGTTCTGATCCTGAGAAATCCAGAATCCAGCCCAAACTGGCCTCAGGCAGTTCCACGCAGCGCTGCCCAGACCTGGCCCAAAGAAGGTAAATGGAGACGCTCCGTCAGGTTGTTGAAGCAACACAGGCGTGTTGGGGGGTGGGGGCTGCTTTTACTCTTGTTCTGTCGTTTTTATCTGCATCAGAGAACCAATGAAGTATGTTCCCGTTAAAATGGAGTACAAGTTGCTTTATTATGTAGTCAGGAGTTTGCAGAAAGAATATAAATCTTTACTTCAGGTTTTTCTAAAGTATTCTGAATATTTTAAGGTTTTAAACTAACAGAAGATAAGAACAGTTCTGAGTACAAACACCAACTTCACGGACGTCGTGTCTTTAACGAGGGGATCACAACGCATCTCATTTACAACAAACTTTTCAAAGGATTTGTTGGTTAATGTCTCGGTGGAAGATCAGACTTTTCAAAATTTTTTAGCACGAGGACCGCAGTGAGCGGCAGATTAAAAACATGCTAACAGCTTTTCGCACCCAGCAGCATTGATTGATGATTTAACTTCATTTTGTATGTTGCCTGTTGTTTTTCTGTTTGTACAGCACTTTGCTTGGGCTTGGTGCCGTTTTAAGTGCTCTATAAATAAAATGGTATGGTATGGTAACCTTTTAAAGCATAACATTTAGTCTTAATTTACATCATCTTTCCTCTGCAAAGACCTTTAGGTTCATTTGATCTGAATCAGTTTATCTTCATCACCTTGAATCCAGACTCGGTGTTTGTGCTTGCGTCATGTCTTCATTGACCACCAGCACCTTGATAACAGTTTATCTGTTTTAACTGTGCTCTATAAATACTGTAAAGATGACTTGACCAGAGTTGAGGAGATAATTGGACAGTTTCACCTGAGAGCTCTGCTTCAGCAGGCAGACAGTCCGTCTGCACTGAGCAGCTGCTTGGATTTAATTAATCTGGGCTGATGACATGCACACTTTGTGCTCGGCCCGCTCACCATCAGTCCTCCAGGCCAGGAAGGTTTCACAGTAGGAAAAATTAATTGATCTCTGTTTTCTTCAATAACTCTTATGCCGGTTACCCACTGCACAACTCGAAACTCGCCTGCCGTCCCCTTTTGGCCGCTGGTCACGGTCCCACTGAACCACTGAACACCGTCTGATGACGTACACTAGGGGGTAGCAGAGGGAGGGGTCTCTGGCTTGTTTTCCGGGTTCAGTTGTTGTTTTAACTGCACCTCCGACGGTCTTCGATGAGATTAAAACTTTTTTTTATGTTTGGGGTGATCTACACTGGAGAGGACAGCAGCCTGTCAGCAGCAACTGTAAAAATGCCACGTTTCTTACCGGAGTTTGGTTCCAATTCCTGGAGGCTCGATCCGGTGAGTTTAAAAAGTCCGAAAAAAGTCCCGTTGTGGTTGTGTAATCAGATAGCGAGGCTCTCCCGACTGTTTGCCGGATGCGTCGAGCCGCCAGAGATCAACATTTGGGACGTCGGCGGCTCGACGGCGACGCGCGCGTGCGTGTGCAGGCTGCCCCCGCGCCGCTTCGATCACTTGAATCGCGCCGCTTCCTTGTTCGCCGTGACTCCACGCGTCTCCTCCATAGACTTTGAATGTAAACCGGCCGCTTCGGCCGCTCGACAAAGGGGGCAGTGGGTAACAGGCAATAAAGTGACATCAGTCAGTGTTTCAGAAGTTGGTCATTTTTCATTTAATGTTCATTATGACTTCATACAAACGCGCCTCTGAAACTGATGGTCAAAGCAACGGTGTGCACGATGTTTGCATGTTTCATTGTTTGTCATACATGCTTGCTTGGTAATGGTAAATAAAGTCAGAGTTCAGAGTTTAAAGTGAAGTCTGGCTGGAAATGTCATTTCCCTTGAGAGCAGTCAGTGCTATTAATGTGAGAGGTGTGATGTTATGTCCATGTTGCGTGCAGTTTGACACATGAGAAGTTCTAAGTGTTTATAACTCGGTCCAGGCCGGGCACTTTATGGTACACATTTTAGAAACAGAGCAGGTATTTATTGCACGATTACAACTAGGGCTGGACGATATGGCCAAATTTTTTATCACAATATATTTCTTAATTTTGGTCGATGGTGATATAATTCGATATCGATATAAACAATATAAAAGCCTCAGAAAAACTATAAACTATACAAATAAATTAATGTTCACCTTTTATTTGTATTTAGCCTAAAAAAACGAAATCACCGTCAAATAAACATAACATTCTCAACCCAATAATTCTCAGTGGGGTCATCTGCACAGTTTCTTTTTTAAAGAAACGTTTCACCCTCCATCCTCCATCCAGTTTCTATAAAAAAGAAACTGTCCAGATGACCCGACTGAGAATTATTGGCTTTGGTACCTGGATTATTGAGCATGAACTTTCTTGCCATAAAATTTTCAACTGTGTCAATATTAATAGTTTTAACTTTAAACAACAACTTTAAAATGTACAGCATTGAAATTCATAGTTAATTAATTAAAACTTTTGGGCGTCGTTGTTGATGAGAAGCTGACATGGAAATATCATGTTAATTACTTAAAGACCGTGTAAAGTGAAATTAAATGTGTGTTTTGTTTAGTTTGTCAAATGGCATAAATATGTGTTATTAATCACCCATTTAAATCTGACTGATTAAAAACATTGTTTACCTTATAAAATTAAGTCTCAAAAATCATGAAAAAACATGATTTTGCCTTGGTCTGGAACGCTGGGGGCGTGTCAGTGCGTGGGCGTGGTTTCAGCGCAGTACTGCGGCCTGCAGCTGAGCTGTGTGTGGAGAGGCAGGCAGCAGAGATCCAGTAACCTGCTCTGTTTTTATCCGAGTTCTGTCTGTAACAACAGCTACTTTTTCCAAGAGTTACGCTGTTTTTGTAAATAGTTTTCTTGTGTGATTTTAATCTGGAATGAATTAAAAAAAAATAAAAATAAAAAGTTGTACCATGCGGGATTTGAACCCGTGGGGTTTGGGACGGAAGGCAAGTGCCTTATCCATTCACCTATCCAGGCTTACAGATACTCGGTATATAACCACGCGCTATAAAAACACGTTATGATCTGCACGGGTGCCATGACCATTGCGACATCCAGGGAAGATGCAGCAACGAGGCATAATTGATTAGCTAGCTAACAATGAACAAAATATCTATGCTATTGCTATCTGATGCTATCTGCGATTCGCGAGTGAACGGCTCCACCGAGGCGAATTTATACGGCTGGAGCTGCAGGGGGTGGGGGCTATACTAATGAGGACCGCGTGACGAAACGCGGTCACGTTTAAAACACGCCTAAAAAATCCTGAACCAGAAATATGTTTATACACAGTTTGCTCTATAACTCCAAAATTAATTGAGCTACAATTTTGAGACTTTTTACTCATTTACAAGATTACAATTATCACATTTACAGGAAACCCTCGAGGTACGACACCTGCGACCTACGGCAACTCAGACTTACGATTTTATCATATTTAATAAAAATATGATAAAAAAAAATTATTTTTTTTTTTTTGTGTGTTTAAAAGTTATTAATTTCATGTGTATAGCACTTTGTTGCAGCTGTGGTTGTTTTAAATGGCTTTATAAATAAAGTATAATTATTAATTTTACGTTTTGATTAGAAATTTATCGTATTTACGCAACTTCCGGTCGTTTCCGGTCGCCACTTCCGGTCGCCATTTTACAACTGTACTGCGGTCAATGGAGCTCCAGAGGCTACTGTCAGCTGGCTCCGTGTGCCCGATCAGGGTTGCCTCATACGGATAAATTAGCTGGAAACACTCGGTCAACTCTGTGGACGTCTCAGGTCCGGAGGAGCAGCCGCGGATCGCCCCGCGATCGGCGGCCACAACGCCGCCCGACATGCTAACGACAGCAGCTAACAGAGCAGCTAACACAGGCGAAGACACCGAGCCGACATGCCGCGGAGGGGCCATCTGCGGCCGGGAGCTCGCCGCAAATGTCCGCCTGGCAGTCGGGGGACACCGGCTCAAAGTAAGACATTATATTTTTTATTTATTGTACAGTACAGTATTCATTTACTGTGCAGTTCTGTGCGTGTTTATGGCCTTAGTATGTCTGCTTGTTCAGTCTCATGCCATTAAATATGTGTGCGGCGCTCCGTTAGTGGTATAGCCGCGACCTATGTCAGAAACGCGGACTTATGACAGGCACGTGTTTTTGGTCCGCGAGGTACGACAAAATCGACCTAAGTCACACACGTAGGTCCCAATCCCTGACGTACCTTGAGGGCTACCTGTATATATATATATTGCTATATCAAACACACATTGTTCATATAATATGATTTCACTTTTCCCTTTTTAACAGACCTGTATGCTCAACCTTAAACAATCTGACTTTCTTCATGGTAAAAATAAGTGAGGTATACAGAATAAGTACATCAATAAATTCACCAAGTACTACACAAAACAATGCTGCAGATTGATGATAATCTTTATTTTTACCAAATACTCAAGTCAGTCATTATGGTCCAGTATCCATCCATCCATTTTCTTCCGCTTATCCGGGGTCGGGTCGCGGGGGTAGCAGCATAAGTAGGGAGGCCCAGACTTCCCTCTCCCCAGCCACTTGGAGCAGCTCCTCTGGGGGAATCCCAAGGCGTTCCCAGGCCAGCCGAGAAACATAGTCCCTCCAGCGTATCCTGGGTCTTCCTCTGGGTCTCCTCCCGGTGGGACATGCCCGGAACACCTCACCAGGGAGGCGTCCAGGAGGCATCCTAACCAGATGCCCGAGCCACCTCAACTGGCTCCTCTCGATGTGGAGAAGCAGCGGCTCTACTCCGAGTCCCTCCCGGATGACTGAGCTTCTCACCCTATCTCTAAGGGAGAGTCCAGACACCCTGCGGAGAAAACTCATTTCAGCCGCTTGTATCCGAGATCTTGTTCTTTCGGTCATAACCCAAAGCTCATGACCATAGATGAGGGTGGGAACGTAGATCGATCGGTAAATTGAGAGCTTTGCCTTTTGACTCAGCTCTCTCTTCACCACGACAGACCGGTACAGCGCCCGCTTCACTGCGGACGCTGCACCTATCCGCCTATCGATCTCACGCTCCAGTTTTCCCTCATTCGTGAACAAGATCCCGAGATACTTAAACTCCTCCACTTGGGGAAGGACCTCCTCCCCGACCCGGAGAGGGCACGCTACCCTTTTCCGGCTCAAGACCATGGCCTCGGATTTGGAGGAACTGATCCTCATCCCGGCCGCATCACATTCAGCTGCAAACCGCTCCAGCGAAAGCTGTAGATCACGAGCTGATGAAGCCAATAGGACCACATCATCTGCAAAAAACAGAGAAGCGATTCTAAGGCCACCAAAACGGATCCTCTCAACACCTTGGCTGCGCCTAGAAATTCTGTCCATAAAAGTTATAAACAGAATCGGTGACAAAGGGCAACCTTGGCGGAGTCCAACTCTCACCGGAAACGAGCCTGACTTACTGCCAGCAATGCGGACCAAGCTCTGACACCGGTCGTACAGGGACCTAACAGCCCATATCAAAGGGCCTGGTACCCCATACTCCCGGAGTACCCGCCACAGAACCCCCCGAGGGACGCGGTCGAATGCCTTTTCCAAGTCCACAAAGCACATGTAAACTGGTTGGGCAAACTCCCACGCACCCTCCAGGACCCTGTTGAGGGTGTAGAGCTGGTCTAGTGTTCCACGACCAGGACGAAAACCACACTGCTCCTCCTGAATCCGAGGTTCGACTATCCGACGGACCCTCCTCTCCAGAACCCCTGAATAGACCTTACCAGGGAGGCTTAAGAGTGTGATCCCTCTATAGTTGGAACACACCCTACGGTCCCCCTTTTTGAATAGGGGAACCACCACCCCAGTCTGCCAATCCAAGGGAACTGCCCCCGATGTCCACGCGATATTGCAGAGTCGCGTAAGCCAACACAACCCCACAACATCCAGAGCCCTAAGGAACTCAGGACGAATCTCATCCACCCCCGGAGCCTTGCCACCGCGGAGCTTTTTAACCACCTCGGCGACCTCAGCACCAGAGATTGGAGAGCCCGACCCAAAGTCCCCAGGCTCCGCTTCCTCAGTGGAAGACGTGCCAGTAGGATTGAGGAGGTCTTCGAAGTATTCCGCCCACCGACTCACAACATCCCGAGTTGAGGTCAACAGCACGCCATCCCCACCATAAATGGTGTTGGTCGCGTACCGCTTTCCCCCCCTGAGACGCCGGATGGTGGACCAGAATCGCCTCGAAGCCGTACGGAAGTCATTCTCCATGGCCTCTCCGAACTCCTCCCACGCCCGAGTTTTTGCCTCAGCAACCACCCGAGCCGCATGCCGCTTGGACTGCCGGTACCTATCTGCTGCTTCCGGGGTCCCACAGGCTAAAAAGGCCCAATAGGACTCCTTCTTCAGCTTGACAGCATCCCTCACCGCCGGTGTCCACCACCGGGTTCGAGGGTTGCCACCACGACAGGCACCAACAACCTTGCGGCTAGGGTTGGGCATCGAGAATCGAGAATCGTTCGGAACCGGGACTAACTGTCCGGTTTTCCCGGAATCGTTCAAAATATTAATTTGCGATTCCTATTTTCGATGCTAGTTAGCCGACCGGAAGTAGCCGCCACCGAAAACCAACGAAGAAGAATTCACCGGAAGTGTGCATTCCGCGATTGAAAGCTTACTAATTAATAAAATGACCAGTCAGGTCAGTGCAGCACTTGCAATAATTTTATATCATGCAAAGGAGGGTGGAGAAGTAAAATAGTGTCCCGTATTTGACACGCTCCACCGGATTATTTTCGCTTCGTATCCGACCGGAAGTACAGAGTGGTCCGTCTGCAAAACGCTCCGCCGAACTTTTCGCCAATCGCTACCTCTTCGGCTCCATCAGGTAAATAAATAAACTATGAACTACATCTCATACCAACATTAAGGCAGCTAACAAGTTATACTCCGCTTAAAGCGGTAAGTCAGCTCAAATACAAACACGATGCTAACGTTAGCTTGTATTTTTTTCTTCTTAGACAAACGACCTGAAATGGCTTCACAGTGTTCACCAGTGACTGTCCAAGGTAAAAACGTCAGTGTTAACTGAATGAAGAGTGCCACAGAACTGTTACAGCATATGTTGTGAAAAGGTTGCATCCCTTTTCAGATGTGAATTCAACCATGGATTGCACATTGCACTCAAATCCAACACTTATTAACATTCTTAATCCATTTAAAGTTCTCTGTGTCTTTTAAAATGTTTTAATGTCTCTAGTTTTCATTATTATATAATTTCTGTTTATGTTCTCTTCCATTCCATTATGAGTGAATGTCACAGTTTGAAGAATTATTGAATAGGTTAGTTAGGCAATAACAACAGAGCTAATAATTGTACACATTCTCAGTCTTAAAAATGATTTAATAATCTCTTTTTACTGATAAAACTGATAAACCTGTTGTTTGTTTAGGAACTTCCTGCAGTCTGTTCAGAAAGTCTCCACTGGAGGAGCGTTTTGCTGAGAAAAGGCCGAGATACAGTGAAGCAGACTCCGGCGCGTATACGCGCGTATACGGAGCGGCTGCTTCACTTCAGCTGACTTCAGCTCAGACGTTCTCCTTGTTGTAATATGAGCTGCTGCACACGAAGGGGACAACTGAGCACGCTGATTGGTCACTTGCTGACACGCCTACTGAATTGATTGACAGCGCTCAGTCAGCTGAATGTGAAACCTAGTTGAAAGTGAAACCTTTAACATGAGCAGCTCGCTCAGACTTCTGCGGTGTTCTGATGCGCTGTTTCTACTATATATGTTATAAAAAGTTCTCTCAGAAATAAAAATAATAACAGGGAGCGCTTTTCCTGCAGCACACAGCCCACCAGGGGATATTAAAACATCGCGCACCAAGGTAGGACCTGAATTCATTCATTTCAATCATCGAGTGAACGGAGGAAGAAGCGGTTACTTGACTTTAGGCAAAAAAACAAAAGAAAAGGCCCGATCAGCGATAAAGAAGGGGAATTTATTTCATTTGTGTAACATACAAAACAGTCCGGCGCCGGGAAGTTTATGGTCAGACACCGCGTATCGCGCACGCGGATCGCGTATGCGTAGTAAAAAAATACCTTTGCGCGTACTTGCCCTGAGGGGCTACGCGGGGCTACGCTGCGTACGGGGCGTACGTACGCTGCGTATTGGCGTATCGTGAGGACGCTCGAGTGTATCTCGCCCTTAAGAGGCACAACATAATGTCACAGCTCCATGTCCATGAAGAAACAAATGGAGAGAGGGCTGCAGATACCAGGACATCCCACCAGCTGTTCTGTCTGAAGATCCTGCTGCTGCTGGTGGAACCAGGTTAGCCCATCAGTGGGAGCTCAGTAACATGACTGCAGCATCAGACACTGGACAATATTATATGTATAATAATAATAATATATGTTGGTGAGTCCATGTTGGCTCTAATCTGCCCTGTGAGAAATTCATAGTAAATGTAACAAAAAGGAAAAAGTTCATAGCATTAAATTCAAACAGAAGTTCAAATTATTTCATCCTGAAATAACTCTGGCTAACTACTGTAGCTTTTTTATAACATGGAGTTAAACTCAAAGTAGTCTCCTCAGATAAATAGTGTTACCATTATTTTTATATTAAAGTTTCTGTTAACTTATTATTTTTATATTTGATTGTTTTTTGTTCAGTGCCCTGAGACAACTTCTGTTGTGACTTGGAGCTATACAGTATAAATAAACTGAACTGAATTGAATTGACATGTCTTTTTTTAACCCCGCCTACAAAAAGAATCGGAATCGAGAATCGAAAAGAATCGGAATCGAAACGAAGAATCGGAATCGGAACCGGAATCGCTCAAATTCAAACGATGCCCAACCCTACTTGCGGCCACAACTCCGATAAGCTGCCTCGACAATAGAGGCGCGAAACATGGTCCACTCGGGCTCAATGTCCCCCGCCTCCCTCGGAACGTGTTCAAAGCTCTCCCGGAGGTGGGAGTTAAAGCTCCGTCTTACGGGAGACTCTGCCAGACGTTCCCAGCAGACCCTCACAATACGTTTGGGTCTGCCAGGTCTGACCGGCATCCTCCCCCACCATCGGAGCCAACTCACCACCAGGTAGTGGTCAGTGGACAGCTCCGCCCCTCTCTTCACCCGAGTGTCCAGGACATGCGGCCGCAGATCAGATGAGACGACAACAAAGTCGATCATTGAACTACGACCTAGGGTGTCCTGGTGCCAAGAGCACATATGGACACCCTTATGCCTGAACATGGTGTTTGTTATGGACAATCCATGACGAGCACAGAAGTCCAACAACAGAACACCACTCGGGTTCAGATCAGGGGGGCCGTTCCTCCCAACCACACCCCTCCAGGTCTCACTGTCATTGCCCACGTGAGCGTTGAAGTCCCCCAGCAGAACAAGGGAGTCCCCAGGAGGCGCAC